>PVKE010011981.1:24420-39286 GCA_004027555.1 Craseonycteris thonglongyai | reverse complement strand
TGTGTGTGTGTGTGTGTGTGTGTGTTTTAACTTACTTTATTTCTCTGGCTGTTTTCTAATAATCATACTTAATGGGACTGGCTAGAGGAGGCTACTTTTTCTAATTCATTTTTTAAATTTCTGAATATTTTAAATATTTAATGTTTTATTGACATAGAATATTATATCAATTTTAGTTATGCAGCATAATGATTCTTTATTTTTGTATATCAATAAATCTAGTTAACATCTGTAAACATACATAATTATAGAAATTTTTTATTGTTAAATTTATTGGGGTGACATTGGGTGGTAAAAATTACACAGGTTAGAGGCGTATAATTCTACAATACATCATCTTTGTGTTGCATTGTGTGCAACCACCCAGTCAGTTCTCCTTTCAAACCTCCTCCTCCACCCCTCCTCCTTTACCCTCAGGTAACTACTACACTATTGACGGTGTCTATGAGTTTTTGTTTCTTATTGCTTTCAGTTTTATATTACACATACGAGTAAACTCATATGGTTCTTGATCTTTTTGTCTGACTTATTTTGTTTAGTATGACAATCTCTAGGTCCATCCATGTTGTCACAGATGACAGCATTTTATCTTGTCTAATGCCTGAGTAACATTCTATTTTGTATATGTACCACAGTTTCTTTATCCAGTCGTCTGTCAAGGGACACTTTGGTGGTTACCATGTCTTGGCCACCATGAACAGTGATGCAGTGAATATCAGGGTAAACATATCTTTGTGGACTAAGTTTTCAATTTTTGGAGTAGATAACCAGAAGATGGATTGCTGGGTCATATGGAAACTCTATTCTTAATTTTGTGAGGAACCTCCATACTGCTTTCACAGTGATTATTCTATGCCAATTTACAGTCCCACTAGCAATGTATAAGGGTTCCTTTTTCTCCACAGCCTCTCCAACACCTATTATGGTATTTGTCTTATTGAAGACAGCCATTCTAACAGATATGAGTTGATCACTCACTTTGGCTTTAATTTGCATTTCCCTGATAGCTAATGAAGTTGAGCATTTGTTCATGTATCTGTTTGCTATTTGTGTCTTTTGGGAGAAATATCTATTCAGGTCTCTGCCCATTTTTTAATTGGGTTGTTTATTTTTTGTTGTTGTTGATTTGTGGGAGTTCTTTTTTTTTTAAGATTTATTTTATTGTTTGACATAGAAGAGAGACAAAGTGACAGAGAGAAGGGGAAGGGCCCAGAGCAGTCCCCACAGCAATACATCATTAGTTTTGACACAGTTTCATTCCACAAGTGGATGTAGGGCTTTGCATGGCAGAAACTGAACCGGGGGTCTCCCATATGGGAAGCACAGCTCAGTTTCAGCATATGGGTTCACAAGGGCTAGGGCCAGGACTTGATCCTCAGACCCCATGGCTGCAAGAGAAGAACTCAACCCACTGAGCTATCCTGGCATCCCCTGTGTAAGTTCTTTATGTATTTTGGATAAAAATTTTCTTATTTGAAGCATTGTTCATGCATATTTTCTAAATCAATTGGTTGTTTCTTTGTTTTCTTGATAGTTTTCTTTGCTATGCAGGAGCTTGTTAGTTTGATGTAGTCCAATTCACTTATTTTTGCTCCCTGATCCCAATTTTTATAAGTTTAATACTGATGTTTTCTTCTAGGAAATTTATTGTTTCAGGTGTTATGTCAAGGACTTTAATTCATTTTGAATTAATTTTGGTATGTAATTAGAGTTTGCAGTTTAAATGCCATTTTTTGCATGTAGTTTCCCAATTTTCTCAGCATCATTTGCTGAAGAGGCTTTCTTTTCTCCATTGTGTATTTTTTACTCCTTTGACAAAAATAATTTGTCCACATACCAGGGATGCCACTATGTATATACATTTTAAGAGATGTTATCTATGTTTTGCTTTTTGAAGTTGAATTGAATTGCAGTATCAAGGTATAGTATGATGTTTGCTTAAAGGATGGCATTAATACAATGAATGCTAGTGTCATCATGTGACAGCTTGGACTGTCAAAAAATGGCAAAACCACAGTTATTGTTTGAGAAGCTCAAGACCATTTTGAAGTGGTATTTAAAATTCAAGAATGTTATAGAACGTACAACAACAATGGAAGCATGAATGTGCAACAGAATCTCCAACATGCATAACAATTGCATGCATTTGTGTTAAGTTTGAGACCCATGATAAATAGAAACAGTATGCACAGCTATATAAGTGAACACTTGGGTCAGTGTTGCTCAAGCAGTAGTTTGCCATAATCAGAAGTGTCTGGACTCAGATGTTAATGACTTTGAGCACCTCTTGTAATTGCAGAAGTCAAATGCGACTTGTATTGATCTTTTGTTATCAGTATATATTCAGTATTACAATTTTAATAGTTTTTTTCCCCTTTCTTAAAGTGTGTATACATGTTTTGGGCACCCTCTGTATTTATGGGTTTATTTCTGAATTTTCAATTCTGTTGCCTTGGTCTGTGTCTTCTTGACAATACTAAGCTGATTTGATAATTGCCTCTTTGTAGTATAGATTGAAGTTGGGGAGTACGATGCCTCCAGACTTATTTATTTATTTAGTTATTTAGTAAGATTGCTTTGGCAATTTGGAGTCTTTTGTGGGTCCATACAAATATGGCAATTTTTTTTTTTTTTACCTATTTTTTGAAAGAATGTCTGTGGGATTATGATAGGAATTGCATTAAAACTGTATAATGCTTTGGGTTAATATGGTCAGTTTAACTACTTGATTCTTTGAATCCAATGAACATGGAATATCTTTCTTTTCTTTGTGTCTTCTTAAATGTCTTCTAATAGTGTCTTACAATTTGCCACTTATAAGTCCTTCACTTTCTTTATTAAGTGTTTTCCCAGGTAGAGGAAGCCAGGATGGCTCAGAGTGTTAAGTTCTTGCTTTGCAGCCCGGGGACTGAGGATCAAATCCCAGCCCCAACCCTTGTGGAACTATATACTGAACTGGGGTGTGCTTTCCATGTGGAAAGGCATCCAGTTTGGTTCTCACTCCCCAGTTTGGCCCCTGGCTTAAGGGGGCATGCCTCCCATGTGGGAGACCCCCAGCCCAGTTCCTGCATTAAGCTGCCATTGCCCACCTGTGTGAAATGAAACCATATCAAAAACTGATGATGTACAACTATGGAAACTGCTCTGGGCCCTCCCTCTTCCCTCTGTCTATCTTTGTCAAAAACAATAAAACAAGTCTTAAAAACTTTTTTTTCCTAGGTATTTTATTCCTTTTCTTGTGATTGAAAAAGGCATTTCTCATCTTTTTATCTGAAATTTTTTGTTTGTATGTGAAAATGCAAAGATTTATGTACATTGATTTTGTATCCTGTAACTTTACTGTATTTGTTTACTATTTCTTATAGTTTTTTTGTGGAATCTTTAAGATTTTTATACTGAAGACTATGTCATCTGCAAAAAATAACATTTTAACTTCTTCACTCACAATTTCTTTCACCAGATTGCTCTGACTAGAACCTCCAGTATTATGTTGAATAGCAGTGGTGACAGGGGACATCTCTATCTTATTCCTGATTTTAGAAGAAAAGGTTGTAATTTTTTTTTTTCCCATTCTGGATATTAGCTAAGGGTTTCTCATACATGGCCTTTATTATATTGAGGTACTTTTTTTCTATACACATTTTACTAAGTGTTTTGATCATAAATGGATGTTGTATCTTGTTGAATGATTTTTCTGCATCAATTGATATAATCATATGATTTTTATCTTTATTTTGTTTATGTGGTGTAGCACATTGATCTATTTGCATTTGTTGAACCATCCTTGTGGCCGTGGAATGAATCCCCTTGATCATGATTGTGATGTATAATCTTTATATGCATTTACTATTTACTAGTATTTTGCTTAGGATTTTTGCATCAGTGTTCATCAGAGATATTAAGTCTATAGTTTTCTTTTTTGTTTTATCATTACTAGGTTTGGTATTAGGGTAATGTTGGCTGTGTAAAGTGAGTTGGGAAGTACTACCTCTTTAACTTTTGTTTGTTTGTTTGTTTGTTTGTTTGTTTGAAGAGTTTGAGAAGGATAGGTATAAATCATTCCTTTGAATGCCCGATAAAACTTGTTAGGTATGGGACTTTTGCCTTCGGGGAGGATTTGGATGATTGCTTCAAATTTATTACTGTTGATAGGTCTATTCACATTATCCAGTTCTCTTGGCTCAGTCTACGTAGACTATGTATATCTAGGAACTTGTCCATTTCCTCTAGGTTGTTAAATTTGGTAGCAAATAGCTCTTCTTAGTATGCTCTAATGATCCTTTGCATATCTGTGGCATCAATCTTAATTTCTCCTCTTTCATTTATAATTTTGGTTATTTGTGTCTTTTATCTTTTTCTCTTGGTGAGCCTAGCCAGTGGTTTGTCAACTTTATTGATTTTTTTCAAAGAACCAGCTCTTTATTGTATTAATTTTTTTGTTTGTTTTTTTGTTCTGTATTTTATTTAGTTCTGCTCTCATTTTTATAATATTTTTTTCTTTCTGCATATTTTCAGTTATTTATGTTATGCTTTTTGTAGTTCTTTATGAGACAATGTTAGGTTGTTTACTTTGATTTCTCTTGTGTCTTGAGATAGGCTTGTAATGATATACAGTTTTCTCTTATTACTGATTTTGCTGCATCCCAATAATTTTGGTCCATTGTCTTTTCATTGGCATTGGTTTCTGTGTATTTTTAAAATTTTTTTATTGTATTTCTCCTTTGAACCAGTCATTTTCAAAAAATGTGTTGTTTAATATCCACGTATATGTAATTTTTTTCTGCTTTCTTTTTGCAGTTGATCTCCAATTTTAAGGCTTTGTGACCAGAGACTACACTTGGTATGATTTCAGTCTTCTTAAATTTGCTGAGGCTACTTTTATTATCAAACATACGGTCTATTCTTAAGAATGTTCCATGTGCATTAGAAAAGAATGTATAATCTTTTGTTGCAAGATGGTCCTATAAATGTTAAATATATCCAATTGGTATAATATATTATTTAGTCTGGTATTTCCTTTTTGATTTGTTTGTTTTTTTTGTTTTTTTTGTTTTGTTTTTATTTTGGTTTGGATGATCTCTCCTTTACTGTCATGGGGTGTTTAGATTTTGTGTTTCTGTCAGTTTCTTCTTTTAATTCTGTTAGTAGTTGCTTTATAAATTTTGGTGCTTTCTTGTTGGGGGCATATATATTAATATATCATGTCTTCCTGTTGTATCATTAGGAAATGTCCATCATTTCTTTTTATTACATTTTTTTTTATCCTGAAGTCTGTTTTATCAGATGTAACTATGGTAAATCCTGCTTTTCTCTGGGTGCCATTTGCTTGGAATATTGTTTTCTACCTTTCACTTTGAGTCTGTATATGTCCTTGTGGCTGAGGTGCATCTCTTAGAGGCAGCATACGGTTAGGTTTTATTTTTAATCCAATTTGTTACTTTGTGTCTTTTTATTGGTGAGTGCAGTCCACTTACATTTAGTATGATGATTGATATATAAGGATTTTCTATAGCCATTTTATTTTTTGTTTAATGGCAACTCATTGTTTTGATTGCTTCTTTGCTATTTTTCCCATCAGTTATTTTAGTTTCATAGTATTCTATTATTTTTTCCTCTGTTTCTTCTTCTTTTGTTATGTGTCATAATTCTGACTTTCTTTTTTTTTTTTGAAGTAGTTACCATGAAGTTTATGGAAAAGAAAGTTTTATATATGTAGGATCCCTTTTCTTAAGCATTCTTCTTATGTCAATTCTTTTTTCAAAATTAAAGCCTTTACTTTCTCTCCTTTTATGTTTTTATTGTCCCAGTTTATCTCTATTTAATTATACTTTTTGTTTCAGATCAAATATCCTCTTTCAGTATTTCTTGAAATGCCAGCCTTGTGATGGAGGACTCCTTCAGCTTCTGCATTTCTGTAAAGGCCTTTACTTCTTCACATCTAAAGAATAACTTTGCTAGATAGATTGTTCTTGGCTGGTAATTTCTCTCTTTCAGTATTCTGAATATTTGATTTCATTCCCTCCTGGCTTGTAGAATTTCTGTTGAGAAATTAGATGACAGACAGCATGATGGACTTTTCTTTATAAGTTATGGTTTGGTTTTGTTTTTTCCTTGGATGCCTTGATGATTCTTTGTCTGATCCTTGACATCTTCAATATAATGTGTTTTTGGAGAAGTTCTGTTAGAATTCAGGTAGTTAGAGGTCCTGTTTCCTTCTTGGATTTGAGGTTCCAGTTCTTACCATAAATTCAGAAAGCTCTCATGAATTCTTCTTTTGAGAAAATTCTCTGTGCCTATCTCATTCTCTGTTCTCTTAGGAATACCCATTATTCTGATGTCGCTCTTTCTATTGGAGTCAGATTGTACTTGTAGAAAGCTTCCATTTCTTTTAACTCTCAAGTCTCTCTCTTCTTTTTTTCTGTGACATTCCCATATTTCTGTCTTCTATATCATTAAATCTTTCCTTCATCTGGTTAGCACTACTTCCCATGCCAGTTATTTTTTTTATCTATTTGGTTGCATTGTTAATCTCCAAAATTTCTGGGGGGTTTTATAGTTTCAAATTTTTTGTTGTTAAAATATTTCTTTTGCTTGCAGATTTTCTTTCTGAAAATATTTAGCTGCTTTCATATGTTTGGCTACCTTTATTTGATCTCTTTGTTTGCAGAACTGCAGTCTTGAATTCTGTGTCATTAAGCTCATATATCTTTGTATATTTAAGTTCCTTTTATGGAGATATTTTCTTTCTGAGCAGCTTTGTTCCCTACGGTACTCATTGCTAGTGCAGTGTTTTTCTTCCTGGCATAAAGACATTTCCCCTGGTACACATGAAAAGGTCTTTCTTTCACTTATTGTTGCAGCATCTTATAATATTTTCTCTTGGTTATTTGGCCTATTCACACTGAGATATTTCCTGGAAGGTGGGCTTCTCTTTTTTGACCCAGTCACTTTGGTCTCAATGTACCTTCTTTTAGGGAGGATGTAATGAGCGATGCTTTTATATACCTCTAAGATTCCAGTATAGGAGTAAGATGTCATGCCTATGTGTCCCAGGTTCCCTGAGCCCCCTGCCATTTTTAGTGGGAAGGGTGAGGGTTGGATTTTTTGGGAAAGGTACAGGTTTGTTGCAGCACATGAAAATGATACTTTCCTGCTTGCAGCAGACTATAAGCAGTCACTAGTTTGAAGTAAGTTGGAGTAGAGATTTGGGAGAAAGTAAGGGGAAGCTCTAGGCTCTGTGTCTATGTCTTGTTTTGTTTTTTTCCTGGCAGTGAGGGCAGTGTGGGTTAAAAGTGCTTTGTTTCTTGGTCCTGGGTGCTGGACTGAGCCATAACATAAGCCTAGTCCTTCCTCTGGAATGCACAGGGCCAGGGCGAGTGCACACTATCAGCTCTGCCTATCTTTTTTTCTCCTAAGCTCACACTTTGCCCAGAATTGTGTTTTGCTCTGGTCAGAATTTCCATAGCTATCAGCTTTCAGTCCCTAGCTTGCCCAGTGCTTATTTGTGGTCTAATCATTCCTGTTATGTCCACCAGTTTCTGGATTCCAGCTTGTCCAGGACTGAGTGGTGCTCTGGCTTGGGCCCTAACTCATGGTGCTCCAGCCTCTCATGCCTTCACCCTTGTCAGCTCTTAGCCTCCAACCTGCCTGGGGGTCCTGCTGCACGTCAGCCATGTTCCCAACTTTCCACCTCATTTCCTCTTCTGCAGGCTCTGGGTAGCATTTTATGGCCCTGTCTAGGCACTGCCCCCTTCCTTTCTCCAATGTTCACCTCCTTTTCTCTGACCTCTATACATTTTCTTGCAATGAATGGATCTCTCAGTTGAGGTTATATATTGCTTAGAGATTTCCTTACTGGGTTTTAGATGTTCAACTTGTTGTATGCTTCAGGAGAGATTTCAAAAATTTCTGATGCCACCATCTTGATCCTTTTTCCAGATTGTTTTTTATTTTAATGAGAATTTTTTATACCTACTTTTTAAACAACTTTCAAATATAAAGTACATTATTAAATATAGCTATCATGCTGTGCATTATATTTCCACTACTAATTTATTTACAACTATAAGTTTGTACCTTTTGATTCTCTTCAACCATTTGGAATCTATACCTCCCTTTCCCAGCAACTACCAATCCATTTTCTGTATCTATAAGGTTGGCTTATTTATTTTCTTAGATTCTAAATGAAGTGAGATGATGAACTATTTGCCTTTCCTTGTCTGACTTACTTCACTTAGTATAATGCCTTTGAGGTATATTTATATTGTTCCAATTGGCAAGATTTCAGATTTTCACAGCTCAATATTATCCAATCACAGGGTGTACGTGTCTGTGACATTTACTTTTTCTATTCATTCATTGATAGAGTTTTGTTTCCTTGTCATAGCTATTATAAGTAATGCTGTAATGAGCATAAGGTTCCATGTGAATTTTTTATTTGGTGTTTTTGTTTTCTCTGGATAAATACTTAGAAGACAGAAGAGGAATTGATATATTATATGGTAGTGCTATTTTTTCTTTTCTTTCCTTTTCTTTTTTATTTTTGAAGAATCTCTGTACTGTTTTCCATAGTGGCCACAGCAACTCACATTTCCAGTAACATGCATAAAAATTCCCTTTTCTCCATATCCTAGCCAACATTGTTATTTTTTTGTTATTTTTAAATAACCATTTTAATAGTTGTGAGGTAATTTCTCACTTTGGTTTTGACTTACATTTTCCTGATTATTAATGATGTAGAATTTTTTTATGTACATCTTAGCCATTTGAATCTTTCCAGAAGAAAAATGTCTATTCAGATTATTTCCCAATTTTTAATTGAATTTTCTTTTTCTTTTTTATTTATTTATTTTTTTGCTGCTGAATTATGTAAGTTTTTCATGTATTTTGGATATTACTCCCTTATCAGGTCTATGATTTGCAAATATGTTATTCTATTCAGTAGGAGAAAATTTTGTTGATCGATTCCCTAAATGCTTCTGCACCCTAAATGCTTCTGCTGTGCAATTCAGCTTGATGTAGTCCATTTGTTTATTTTTACTTTTTTTATCCTTGCTTTTGGTGTCAAATCCAGAACTCTTCCATGAGACTGATGTCACATTACCTATATATTCTTCTATGTTTTTTATAGTATCAGGTCTTACATTCAAGTCTAAAACATTTGAGTTTGTTTTTGTGTAAGGTATAAGATAGTGGTCCAATTTTATTCTTTTTCATGTGGCTGTCCAGTTTTGCCAACAGCATTTATTAAAGAAGCCACCTTTTCACTGTTGTATATTCTTGATTGCTTCATTGCAAATTATATATATATATATTTTTTTGGGGGGGGGCTCTCTATTCTGTTCCATTGATCTATGTCTCCGTTTCTATGCCAATAGAATACTATTTTGATTACTATAACTTTGTAATATGGTTTAAAATCAGGGCACATGATACCTTTAGCTTTGTCCTTCTTTCTTAAGATTGCCTTGGTTATTTGGGGTCGTTAGTGGTTCCATAAATAATTTTGAATTGTTTGTTCTATTTCTGTAAAAAGCAACACTGGATTGTTTACAAGGATTGCATTGAATCTGTGATTGTGTGCGTGTGTGTGTGTGTGTGTGTGTGTGTGTGTGCTGTAGATTTGTTAACAGTATTGATTTTTCTACCTAATAAGGACTGATGTCTTTCTATTATCTCTGTCTTTTATTTTTTTTATTAATGTTTTATTTTTTCTGCATACTAATTTTTAACCTCCTTGGTTTAATTCATTGCTAGTTATTTTATTCTTTTTGATACAATTCTAAATGGAATTAGTTTCTCCATTTATTTTTTTCTAACAATTTGTTATTTGTGTAGTTATACTAAACAGATTACTGTGTATTTATTTTGTATTCTTCACCTTTACTGAATTCATTTCTCAGTTCTAACAGATTTTTGGTGTAATCTTTAAAAGAGATTTTTTTTTATATAAAATTTCATGCTATCTGCAAATAGTTTTACTTTGCCTTTCATTTATTTTTATTGACTAATTGCTCTGGCTAGGATTTTCATGACACACATAGCTCAGAAAGATTATGGATTTATTTCCAGAACACTACAATAAAGCAAATATTACAAGGTATTAGGTCACACAATGTTTTAACAGTGTATATTAAAGTTATGTTTACACTACACTGTGGACCATACTTGTTCAACCTGTGGTCTGCAGGCTTCATGTGACTCAGGGTGGCTTTGAATGCAGCCCAATACAAATTTGTAAACTCTCTTAAAACATTGTGAGATTATCTTGTAATTTTTTTTTTTTAATCCATCATCTATCTTCAGTGTTAGTGTATTTTATGTGTGGCCCAAGATACTTTTTTTATTCCCATGTGATCCAGGAAAGCCAAAAGATTGGACACCCCTGCTGTAGATTACTAAATGTGCAATAACATTATTTTATAAAATAAATAAATATTTTATTGCTAAAACATGCTAATCATATCTATGTCATTGTAAGTTATAATCTTTTTGCTGGTTGATGGCTCTGTTGTGAAGTTGATGAAAATGTAGTATCTGCAAAGTGCAATAAAACAAAGTACAATAAAATAAGGTATGCCTGTACTATATTAAACAAAAGTGTCAAAATCGGGCATCCTTTTCTTGTTCCTAATCTTAGAGAAAATGCTTTCACCTTTTTGCTATTAAATATATTAGCTATGAGCTTTTCCAATATGGCATTTATCTTGAGATATGTTCTCTCTATACCCACTTTGTTGAGAATTTTAAAAATCGTAAATGAATTTGAACTTATCAAATGTTTTTTATGCATCTGTTAAAATGATCATATAATTTCTGCCCTATATTTTGTTAACATTCTGTATCACATTGATTGATTTGTAGATATTAAACCAACTTTGCATCTTTGAACTAAATCTTACTTGATCACTGTACATGATCCTTCCTGTGTATTACTAACTTTGGTTTGCTATTATTTTGTTAAGAATTTTTGCATCTATTTTCTTCAAGAATATTAATATGTAATTTTCTTTTTTTGTAGTTTCCTTGTCTGACTTTGCTAACAGTGTAATTACATCCTTATAAAATGGGTTTGCACATGTTCATCTCTTCTATTACTTGGAATAATTTGAGAAGCATTTGGTATTGATAGTTTGAATGTTTGGTCAAATTCACCAGTGAAGCCATCTAGGTCTGGCTTTTGTTTGTTGAGAGGTGTTTGATTATTGATTCAACATTCTTACCAGTAATTAATCTGTTTAGGTTTCTATTTCTTCATGACTTAGTCTTGGAAAGTTGTATGTTTCTAGGAATTTATCTTTTTTTTTTCTAGTTTGTACATTATTAGCATATAATTGTTCATAATAATCTCTTATGATCCTTTGTACTTGTGTGGTATCAGCTGTAAAGTCTTCTTTTTCATATGTGATTTTGTTTGAGTCCTTTCTTTCTTTTCTTGGTGAGTCTAGCTAAAATTTTGTAAATTTTGTTTATATTTTAACATGTTAAGTGCCATGTCAGTCATCAGTGACTGACACTGAACTTTTCATTCAGACTGCATCAGTCACCGGTGACCAACAGTATACTTTTCGTGCAGGCTGTGGTATTATATAATTGGCGATATAAAATTTAAAAAATTACATTCTATTAATAAATTTTAAATAAGTAAGATGTCCTGGTTGTCTTTCCACTTTAAAATTGTTATTCCTTTTTTTGTTTTTCTTTGCTATAATTTCTTCTCTTTTAGGGGACATTTTTACGTTCACGGGTAAAGAAAAATCTTTTTCTGCACTGGAACAAGAATCGCAGACAACTGATTGAATATAAAGCATTTCTAAAATAATACATTGTACAAATTGCGGTAAATAATAAATATTCACATGGTAAATACATTCTATATATAAACATTCAGCCTTATCACAACCTAAACAGATCTGTAGTCTCCAGCATTTCAGTGAAATTTGCTATAACGGACCAAGTGGTAAGCAAGACAAAATAGCCTGAGCACATATTTTCTTCTACTTCCATCTAGTTTCAAAATAAAAATAATATAATATTATAATAAAAACAAAGTGGTATTCTGGAAATTTTTCTAAATTCACCAACATTAGCACAAATCTCCTCTTTCATCATATTCATTATAATGAAAAACAAACAAGAAATAAATAGTGCTTGAATTATTAAATTCCTTTTTAACATTTTCCTTGATTTGTTAAATTAAAATATATAACTAGAAATTATTTTTAAACATAACACATTACTCTTAGTTGGCAGAAGTTGACACATTAATATTGTTTATATAACACTATTAGGGTAAACTATATCATAGAAAGAATATATAAATTATTTACATAAAGTTTTTACATAAATAATCCTGAATTTGTAGCAAATACAGTTCAGATACTACTTTGTTTGTAAGAACAGTAGCCTTGAGCTAGAACTTCATGTTGTTGCAAAGATATCAGCTTCCATATGAATAAATTGAGGATAAAAACGTTAGTGTTTATTAATAAATAAATGTGTATTTCTTAGAGGAAATCTCTGAAAATTGGCTAATATGTAATCCTATGTGTTTTTCTCTCAGAAAATACTCTTCTGTTCACAATAAAAAATAAAAGAATATCATCAAACATTTAGTATTAACTGAATATGCTGACAATGATTTTTAAGTAATTTCCTCATCAAATTAGAATATAAGGAAGTAACAATATTTTGAGATAATAGTAGAAGTATAGGGGAAGCTGGGATGGCTCAGTGGGTTAGGCGCTCACTTTGCAGCGCCGGGGACCAAGGATCGAATCCTGGCCCTGACCTGTGCGGAACCATATGTTGAACTGGGGGTCCCCCCAGTTCAGTTCTCTCTCTGTCTCTGTCTCTGTCTCTGTCTCTCTCTCTGTCAAAAACAATTAAATGAATAAATAGTAGTAGTATAGCTATATTTATATAATAGTTATTTATCTTCTAGTATGTTTATGTGTACCTGTTGCCTTGCAGCTGTAAAACTGTTTGCCCCCCATGCCAATCTCATGACATCACGAAGGAATGTCTCAGAAAGCTGAGACCCAAAGGAATGATTTTGGTAAAGCTTCTTTGAAGGGAGCGTCTCAGGATGCTGAGACCCTATGGAATGGTATTGGTCGTTCTCCCTTATCTGATGGTTTCTAAACAAGGACTCTATCCCCTGGGGTTGGGCATGTGTACAAAGGCATAGTACATGTTGGAATACAATGGGGACTTTTGGGAAAACAGTTACTAGGCGTGGGAATCACAGACATGGAGATTAAAATTTAATTTCCGTGTACAATAGTTAATAAAAGCTATGTGTTGGCCCAATTCGGGGCTCAGTGCTTGAGGCTTGAGTCCCTTGACACCACTTCCAATCTATTTTTGGCTACTGTCTTTCTTAACCCTGTGTTGCCCTTCTTGCATCCCTCAGCTCTTGTCGTGCAGGTCTTGTTGTGCGGGACGCGACATATATCTAGAAATAATCATATGAAATAAGGTTAGTTACACCAAATTGTTACTTAATTATAAGAAAATAATTCTGTTTGGTGAACAGAGCTGCCATTCATGGTGTTGCAGGATTGACAGTGCACCACCAGCACTGCTCCATGGAGTGACCTTATGGATAACAGAGAGAAAACTAGCTGTATAGAATCACATGCATGAATTCAAACACACCCAAATGTTGTTGGCAATAATACAAGACAAAACATATACATTTTTACTTAATCTTCTAATTATTTCAAACATAAAATTGTGGGGTTATGTTACTTATATATTCTTTTAATAATTCATATTACTTTTGAATGCTCTATGTAATTTGTAGTTTAAATTCTTGAAAATAAACATTAATATAGAATAAAATATTTAATGGTGTGGTTTCAGAGATCAACAATCTTACTCCTAGATACCTATACATGTAATTATCATTATCTACCAGCTGGTATTTTTTTGTAAACCATTTTTTCTCTGTCTCATTAAATATTTGTATATCAACAAGGCATATATATATATGTAAGTGTATACAATTTAAGATTTGACTATGAAGACAAAAAATTGAGCATTTTAAAATATGACATATTGAATATTATGCACAAAAATATACTGACCACAGGATAATATAGGCCTAAAGTAGGTAAACTGGGAAGTTTAAGAATCAGCTAGAAAGGTATTCTTTTCCCAGGAGTAATATGCTAATGAGATTGCTTTAGTAAAATGTTATGCTTCCTTGGCAAGATATGCTATTTGTTAATAACCAATTGAAAATACAGATACTAAGATGTTATAGATGAATCTAGATGAAGAAGTTTTCTTGTTTGTTTTTTGTTTTAATCGTTTTGCTGTGTCCCTTTCTTAAATTTTTTTTTTTTAACTGAACTGGGGGCCTCACCATGTTCGAGAAGCACACCCCAGTTCAGCATGTGGGTCCACCTGGGCTGGAGCCGGGATTCGATCCTCGGTCCTCGGGGCTTCAAAGTGAGCGCTTAACCCACTGAGCCATCTCGGCTTTCCTTAATTTCTTAAACTCAGTAGTTCTTTCTGTAACTTGTCCCTGGTTTCTTATATTCTGCTACTTTTTATTTTAATTATATAATAGGACTCACGCTGATACCTGTAAATTAATGTCTCAGATAGCACATAATTTAAGAAACCAAAGGAAATCACAAATGTTATAATATAATATCATATCAAGTAAACTTCTGTAATTTATTCTACAGAGGACATAAAGAACTACTTTTTCTTCATAACTTTTCTAAACAAACAAAATTATCAAATAATTGTTCACAAATATTGCTTCTACATATTAGTTGGGTTACATGGAAGATACAATTTACTAGTATATCTTTTTTTTTTAAATGTGTTTTTTTTGTTGTTTTTGTTTTTT
>PVKE010011981.1:0-24320 GCA_004027555.1 Craseonycteris thonglongyai | reverse complement strand
GTATATCTTTTGTAATATATTATTATTAAGAAAAGAATAAACTGGTTAATGATTACCTGTCCAGAAAGATATAACGTATTAACATACAACATGACTAACATTTTCACCTATAAGAATCTCCAGTATATGTGTAACATATTTAGCTTTTATTTCTATTGTATGGAAATTATTCAGTAGAAATTATTTTAGAAATAAAATTATAATTATTTTAAAAAATACTATATACAAATACATACTAAAAATAAGAACATATAAATATTTGCAAAAAATTTAGTTTACATGTTTTTCAGCTAAAATCACATAGAAACTAATTTAAGTATACTAATATACTATAAATAAAAATAAATAAAATAAAAATAATGTCCAAGTGTTGTAGAAATAAATCATTATTGAATACAAAGTTTACTTTTATATTTTTAAGTAAACTAATCATATAATTTTCTTCTTAAACAGAATAATATTTATTTAGGATAAGATTTCATATGAGTGGGAAAACTTCTGTTTTCAAATGTGTTTGTCTTTTATTCTAAAATAAGAAATGGTATGTATCTAATTAAAGATTACAAAAAAAAAATCACTGAAATTGTAAACAAACGTCCTGAGATATATCCTTAAAAAAAAAAAAAAAGAAAATTAAAAAAAAATTAATTCAAATAATATTTAGCAAATCAGGAAACAGTCCTTGGTATGACCCCAAAATGCATCACAAAATGGAGAAGATAGGGCAGGGTTTTATAAAGAAAAAAAATTGCAAGGAGCTGTTGATCAAAGACTTGGGTTGCTGGGGGAAACAAAACCATAACTTTACATTGTTTGTTTTTTTACTGTTGCGGGCAACTGGACTTCCAATGGTTGGATGACTCAGTAATCAAGCAAGTAAGGTTATGATGTGAGAACAATGGGTAATACATTTATCAAGTCCTAGTTTCAGCAGAGGCCAGTAAATCAAAAAGGCTGTATATAATCACAGAATCTAGCACAGGGAGTGTCACTTAACAATAATACAAAATAGTACAATTTATCAAGCAGAAAGTCATCATGGGGGGCTGCTGGTTCTGCGGGCATTTGTGGAGCCCCAAAAGACAAAGTTATGCTCTGCAAGCAGCTTCTAGAACTCAAGCTTTAAAATTTCAAATATCGGGCCACAAGTTACAAAGTTCTAATAAATCCTCAGAATTTATTCCAGGTTTCTGGTATTTACCTCTTCAATGAAAAATTTGTTTTTCCCTAGTATTGAGTGTATAACAAAGAACTGGTAAAATACTGTTACCCTTAAGCAGTTTAAAGGTCATTGGAAAAATATTCAAATTTTAAGCAAACAAAAGAATATAATAATGTATCAAAACTTCTGTAACTCGAAACCAGAAATGTGAGAAATGAACAGCTAATGGACAGATAATGCCAAAGGGTAGAAACTACTTTGGGGAATTCAAAGAGTTTATCGCAGGAAGGAATTTGCAGAAAGGAAAGAGCACATACCAAAGGCCTGGAGGAGTTTGAGAACATGATAGTACAGGAAACTGTGAGTATTTTGGAAAGTTTCCATGTAAATGGGAGAAGACAATAATAAGTGATGACAATGGAAAAGCAAACATATGTCAGATCATAAAGACGTACACCACAATGAAGAGTTTTCTTTTTTTGCAGGGAAAAATTGGGTTCCATTGACGAGCTATAAGCAAGGGAGTGTGGATGTTTAGAAATACACATGCTTTAGTTTAAAAAAGGGGCCAACAAGCTTTTAAATAAAGAGCCAGATAGTAAAAACTTTTGGTTTAGTTTGCAATACTGTTTCTGTTGAAACTGTTCTGTTCTAAGATTATCTATCACTTGAGTATAGCCAAGGAGACTATTTAAAGATACAATCTAAGGGTATGACATTTATAAAAACAGCAGTTTTGGATTTGATCCACAGTTTACAGTTTGCCAACCCGTAGTTTAGAAAGATTATATTGGCTAAATGAGGATGACAACTGCTAATGGAAACAAAAACCAAATAATTATAGGCTGCAGTGCAAGGCTTTGGTCTTTGTGAACGAAGAATGACATTCTATAGTTATTTAGGTTATAAAATACAAAGAAGTCAGCAACAGATTATATGCAAGAGTTAAGGGAGATACTAAATCTGGCATGACTCCCAAATTGTTGGCATGTACAAACAGTTGTATGGTGGTAATGCTGTTCAATGAAAGGAAGAGTAGATTCAGGATAGTACTTAAACCTAGAAGTTAAATTTGTGTTTGTGAAGTTTTAGATGTAGCTGGATAGGAACAGTTTTCAATTGAGCAGTTTTTTAAATGTGCCCCTATCTGGGGAAAGGTCTAATCTGGGTTTTAGCTTCTCAGGACTACCTGAAGACATAGAACTAAATAAAATAGCGCAGTGATAATGTATAGTATGGGATGAAAATAGGGCTAAGGAAAAAATATTTTTAAGTATTTATTTTTATTGGTTTTTGACAGAGATACAGATAGAGAGAGACAGAGAGAAGGGGGAGGGCCCAGAGCAGTCTCCACAGTTGGCCGCATTTTCCATATAGTTTCACTCCACAGGTGGGCGTGGGGCTGCGCAGGGCAGGAACTGGGCTGGGGGCTCCCACATAGGCCCCAGCAAGAACTGAACTGGGGGCATACCCCAGTTCAGCATGTGGGTCCACACAGACCGGTGCCGGGACTTGATCCCCGGTCTCCGGAGCTGCAAAGCAAGCGCTTAACCTGCTGAGACATCCCAGCTTCCCCAAAAAATATTTTTTAAATGTGGTAAACACACACACACACACACACACACACACACACACACACACACAACTGAGTCCTGGGTAATTAAGTATTCAAAAGAAATTTAGGAGAAATAGCCAAACAAATAGGCCATATTGAAAAAAATAAAAGTACTAAAGGTGAAAGAGAGATTCTAGCTTCTAGGATGTGGAAAGCTCAAAGGAGAATCTTTCCCACTCTTGCAGCAAAAAGAAGCGAAACAAACTTTTAATTCATGTATTTATTCAATCTCATTGAAAAGTAGATTTTTTAAAGAAGATATAACTATTATACTAACAAGGGATAAAATGGAATCAGGTAACATATTCAACTAACAAAATAGAAGGCAGAAGGGGAGGAAAAATAAAACAAAGAACAGATGAAATAAAAAGAATATAGTGTTCTAGTAAATGATAATTCAACGTATCACCTTTAGTGTGAATAATTTAACATGTCAGATAATGTAGGTTGCCATACTGAATAAAATAACAAATTCAAATGTATGCTTCCTAACAGAAAATGATTTTAAATATAAATAAAATATCAAATCATATTTCTGATGTATGACTTGAATTCAAATTTTATGAAGAGCTCTTAAAACAATAGGGGAACTCACAAAACAAGAAGTGACTAAGCACTTGGAACTCTCCCATAGTGCTGATGAGAATAAGCAATAATAAAAAAAGCAATTTTGGAAATCAGTTAAACAATTTCTTATCTACTCATTATCGCTCTTAATATATGATCAATAATCTATCTGCTATCCTACTGCTAAGTATCAGAGATAAGAAAAATTCTATTTACACAGTACCTTTGTGAATATGCACCCACATTTTACTTCAGATGTGGAGACAGATGGCTATACACACATACCAAGAGAGTATGAACAGTCTTATTATTTACATATTAGAGTCTCTAGAAAGAGCAGGGAAGTTCTCGCAGGGAACTTTGAAATGTCCTGAGACAACAAAGAGAAAAAAAACTAGCCTGGGTTTTTATTGTGGGTAGGAGATGAAATTGGTGTGAGACTTTCTTTCTTTTGAGGGCTGGTGGTTGCCTGGTTTAGATCTCCTGCTGCTGGTGCCACAGGAGAGAGTATTCTGTCTTTCTTATCCACTTGTCCAGATTGGGGAATGGATTGGGGGTGGGGCAGAGCACAAGGGGAAAAAGAGAGATGAAAGTTTGTTTCTCTGAGAGCATGGGTTAGTATTTCTGAAATAACTTCATTTGCATATGAAAGTTGCATATATACGTAAAGATATAGATATTGACAGATTGGTTGTGCTGTTTTGGAGTCAAACATATCTGTACAGACTCATGTGAGATACATAGACAGATAAAGCAAATAGATAGATGTGTGTGTATGCATTGACACTGCATATGTACTTATGTTTCTATATCTGTAAACTGAGAGTAGCTAGAAGCAATGACAGACCAGCAGCAGGGAATGGATCTAGCACCCAGATGCTGAGTTCTAAATATCATTCTTTAATAAGAAAAAGCAGGGCTCCTTCAGAACTGGTTGATTCCAGATCTGAGAAAGAAAAATATATATATTAATAAGATGACTCTTGAGCATCTTGTGGTGCTAGAAAGTAGTGAAATGTGAAACAATTCTCATATTGTTATTTATTAGTAAAAAAGTAAAAGAGAGAAAGAAAGAAAGAAAGAAAGAAAGAAAGAAAGAAAGAAAGAAAGAAAGAAAGAAAGAAAGGAAGGAAGAAAGGAAGAAAGAGAGGAGAGTGTGTTACTGACTATGAAAGGGTCAACAGCAGCTCGATGGACAAAACTGATAAGGACTGTAAGGGTTCATGGGTTTTATGATAAACTTTAGATATTTATATGCCAATGTATTTTATGGATCAAACTATCTGGCTCAGATTATAAATATTAGCATTGGATTTCAACTCAATCTCTAGATGTATGATATAAAAATCTCATTAAAATGTTTTATTTTTACTCAATATAGTGGTTTCAAGTATATCAAGTGCTGGTATAACGGAAAAAGAAAAAAACAAAATAAAACAAAATCAATGGAAAATAACTTATAGTTATGCTAAGAAGAATTGCAAGAATATATAGATTGAAGCCATTGTTCAAAATAATGTCTATGCATTAACCAGTCAGTTGTATATAAAGAAATAGGAAAATTGTTATTGAACTTCTGAATTACTTCTGTCATGTCATTTATTTGTCTGTGGCAGATATATATATCTTTTCTGGGTTCTACCTGTTCAATTTTATTTTTTATCTTCCTCTTACTTTTACTGTCACATATAATACCCATATTTTGCCTTTAATGGTGTTATTAATTTTTTGAATTTCTCTGAGTTGATCCTACATTCATCTTATAGATGCTATATTGAATATATAAGGCTCTGTCTATCCATTGATCTATCTCTGTGGCTTCAGGTTTTTTTAGAGTAGAATATATACAAACCAAAGCTTGTATTTAATCAGAAAATAATGTTGAGCTTCTATCAAATCTCAGTATCTATTATGCATACTAGAAATGCATAAATAAACCTTCCAGATCAAATTCCATGTCTCAGGAATTTATATTCTATTGGGGGACAGAGAAACTTAACATTAAAAAAAATGAATATATAAAATAATGTAAATGGTGATAAAAACTATGAAGGATATATAGTAGAATAATAAGATAGAACAGGGGTCCCCAACACCCTGGCCTGTTAGGATGCCAATCGAACAGCAGGAAGTGAGTGGCTAGCAAGACAGTAAAGCTTCATCTGTATTTACAGCTATTCCCTATTGCTCTCATGGCTGTCTGAGCTCCCCCTCCTGTCAGATCAGACAAGCTAAGGTCTCCCACTGATTCTGCATTATGGTGAGTTGTATAATTATTTTATTATATATTACAATGTAATAATAATAGAAATAAAATGCACACTAAATGGAAAGCACTTGAATCATCCCAAACCCTCTCTTTCCACCCCCACCCTCCCCGTTCATGGTAAAGTCATCTTCCACAAAATCAGTCACTAGTGCCAAAAAGGTTGGGGACTGCTTCTACAGAGCAACTAGAGGTAGGAAATAATAAGGAAAGTCCTCTCTAATAAGATAATATTTTAACTAAGATACAAATGAAAAAAAAAAAAAAAGCCATTTAGAAGACTTAGAGGAAAAGGGTTCCAGACAGAGGACATAGCAAATGCAAAACTATGTGCAGAAACAAGCTTGATGTGATCCAACACAAGCAAGAAGAACAATGCATAGATAATTCAATGTATTTTTCTTGGAAAAATTTTAAGAAAAACAATAATTATCAAGCCTCAGGATTAAAAACAAAACAAAAACAGAGACCATTCAAGGACATCTGTAACATAAGTATTCTGAAATCATGTAATTTGTTTAACCTTCACAACATATTCTATAACATCTATATTTCACATGTATTTATATTAAAATCTACATATTGTTACATTATTAAATATTACATTTTAAGTAAAATATTAAAGGCCAATATATACTAGCTGTTAGATTAACTTTTTGGATAAGCTTAAAGAGTAAGACAATGTTTGCTAGCATACTGTTTTATGTCACATGAAGGCATTAGTGTTTAACAAGTTTACCCAAGGATTATTTAAGGGAATATTTCCTGTTCCACTACTGTTTCCTCTTGGTGAGATCCTAGATTTAGTAAAATTGAAAAATAACTCACAATAGAAAACATAGCTGCAAAGGTTATAATTTGTTGCTCTGATGATATTAACCAGTTTTTTTTTTAATCTAGCATAGCAAACTAATATTAACATTCAACTTTCCATAATTACCTAGCTCCCTAAATGCTCTTTGAAAAAAAACTTGCTATCTTTCTGGTTCTTTTATTAATTAGTCAAATGAAATTGTTATTATACATTTATTTTATATTTGTATAAGAATCTTATTTTTAAATGTTCAATAATTATATTTTAAGAGATATATAAACTGCTGTCCAATCAACATATATATGTAATGTAATAAGTAAGATGCATAATGCGAATAATTCTAATACTTATTTTTGTTCAGAATTTTTGTTTTCTTTCTATCAAGAATCTTCATGTAATATATATATGTTTAGGCTTGCCTATACCATACCGTATTATATTGCATATAATAATGTAAGACTTTTTGCAACACAAAGATTGTATTTGTGACATTTGTACACAGGTGTACAGTTTTGAAAAAAAAAATGTCACTTGATTTAAAAATGTATTTCTATTTTATTTGTTACTACAATTAAATCTTATATAACTATTCACATTTATAATGTATTGAAAATAAAAATATTATTTTACCATGTGAGTAAAATGTTAAAACATAACACTGTCTCTTTAAAAATATATTTATTTGTGAAAAAGTCTAGCACATACAAGTTTACTTATGTGTGCTTTACAGTAAGTGGGGAATTTTTGGTATGTAAATTATCAGATAGTTGAATAATTTTTAAGGTGGCTTTTACATTTTTCTCAAGATCTGTTTACTCCAGGAAAAATTGGATGAAATTGACCATCAGCCACACCTCAGTTCAAATTGACTTTACAGAATTGAGAGAAAAAAAAAAATGCTTGAATATTAGCTAAGACTTTTCTCACATGTAACTTTAAAAAATTTGTTTTGAGCTCGATTGGGTCATACAGGAAAGTGAAGCACTTGGTAAAAAAAAAAGGCTCTAATTGCATTTGTAAAAGGGTTCATGTGCACAATTGAAGACATTTGAAACATACCTTTGAGCAGAGATTCAAATATAGATATTGAAACAGGGAAAATTATGATATATCTAAAAGCAAATTTAGAAAGTGAGTTAAATATATATTAAGTAGGACAAGTCGTAAAATGGCATTATATACAGCAACATTTTTATAATTTTGTATATGTAATATAAAATTGAGTTGATTAAGAGAGGGCTGATTTTCCTCACCAAGGAATAATATAAAAGATAAGAAATTAATCAATAGCTGGGGATGCCAAGATAGCTCAAGTTGGGTGCTTGCCTTGTAACCACGAGATACAGAGATAAAACCCCTGCCCAGGCCCATGCAAAACCTATATGCTGAACTACAGGCCAACAGGTAACTGCTGATTCTGGCAAGGAAGGTTCTTACTTCCTATGCAGGAAGCCTCCAGTTTTGTTCCTGCCCCATGTGGCCTCCAAATCTACCTGTGTGAAATGAGACATCTCATAACTAATGTACAACTACAGGGACTGTTCTGATCTCTCCCCTCTTCTCTTTGTCTCTCTCTCTCTTACCTTCTCTCAACTAATAAAATAAATATTTTTTAAACAATTGGTCAGTAATTATAGAAAAAATAAAAGAAAATGAACTCGTACAACACACATCAGAAGATCCAAGATGGCGGATCACTGTGCCTGCTTTATTTCATGAACACATTAACATTACAACTAAATTATTGAACCATCAGCCTGGAGAACCATCAGAAGTATAGTTAAACAGAAGTTTTATAACTAAGGACATCAAGAAGAGGATACCACATCGAGACTGGTAGTAGGGGTGTAGATGTGAAGAAGCTGAACCTCCAGTGGTGGTAGAGAATCAGGCAGGATATCTTAGCCATGGAGATTCCCCCTAGAGGTGCAAAGGACCTCACCCTACAACAGCCTTTCCACTTAGAAGCACTGGTGCTGGGAAGAAAAGCCCCACATCAAACCAAATAATAGTGGGGATTCTAACTCTCTGTTTGGAAGGCTGCAGAATACTCAGACATCCTCTTAAATTGTCTGCAGAATCAGTCACTCATGATGGGTATTAATCCTGGGCTCCAGCAGAGGAGCAGTGATTCCGGGGGTGTTGAAGGCATATAAGGGGCAGACTGAGGTGTGTAGCTTTGGGGCAAGGACCAGGGGATAATCACTATTTTTCCTGGGTTTTCCTCTTCCCATGCAGCTGGCTGGTGGGTGCCATCTGTCCAGTGTTGTGCCCACCTCCACACAGCTGAATCTGAGACTGATTGGTCTGGTGCACTCCACTCACTCCACCCTGCTGACTCACTGGAAACTCACCCCACCCAACTTCACCAATGCCAGAGGCACTTTCTTTGGTAAGCACCGAGCTCCACCTGCATTGTACCATTTCTTGGAAAACTATTATATTTATGCCTGCATGCCCCAGGCTGGCAGTGACCAGCATGGGTGTTTTCTGAGACTTTTGCTGAGTAGCTCCAAGCTAACAATTCACACAAAACCAGAATCTACAGGGACATCCAGTGCAGGTGAACAGGGAAATATTGCCAGGACCCTACAGGGTACCTACTACATATCCAGCAATACTGAGAGATGTAGCAGAACTGCCTAATACATAGAAACAAACAAAGACCAGCATCCCAAATGAGGAAACAAAGAAAGCATTTCAAATAAAAGAAAAAAACTAGAAGAAAAACTAAACAAGATGGAGTCAAGCAACCTATCAGATACAGAGCTCAAAATGATGGTTATAAGGTTGTTTAAGGAACTTATTGAAAACTGCAACAAAGAGATAGTGAGCATAAAGAAGGACATAAAAACTATAGAAAAGAACCAATTATAAAGAAAGAACACAACAACTGAAATTCAGAATCAGAGAGAAGGAATCACCAGCAGACTAGATGGAGTAGAGGACTGAATCAGAGAATTGGAAGACAAGGTAGCAGAAAGCATCCAGTCAGAAGAGCAAAAAGAAAAAAAGACTGAAAAAATTGGGAATAGTTTAAGGGGCTTCTGGGACAACATCAAGTGTAATAACAGAGAAAGCAAGGAATTGAGAACCTATTTGAAGAAATAATGATTTAAAATTTTCCTAACCTAGCAAAAACAAAAAACAAACAAACAAAAAAACAACAGACATATAATCCCAGGAATCACAGAGTGTCACAAACAAGATAAACCCAAATAGGCCCACACCAAGACACACTATACCGTAATTAAAATGGCCAAGATTAAAGTAAAAGAGAGAGTTCTTTAAAGCAGCAAGAGAAAAGCAACTAGTAACTTCTAAGTAAGCTGCCATAAGTCTGTCAGCTGATTTCTCAACAGAAATTTTGCAGTCCAGAAGGGAGTAGCAGAAGATATTTAACTTGATGAATAACAAGGACTTACCACCAGGAGTACTCTACCCATCAAGGCTATCATTCAAAATTGAAGGACAAATAAAAAGCCACCAAACCAGTATTACCAGGAATGTTAAAGGGGCTACTTTAAGATGGGAAGGGAAAAAAAAGCAAAATTATGAATAATAAAATTGCAATAGCTATACATAAACAATCATGACCCATTTAAATGGATTAATAATAATCTGAAATCAAAAGACATGCAGGGTATTGCATTGAATGGAGTGTCAAATAGTGAAAAACAGATGCAAGTTGACATTGTTTATAGGTGAAATCCAAAGAAGGAAATAAATAGGCAGAACAGGAAGATTCATAGATACAGAAAACATTTGGTCTGTTCCCAGATGAGAGGAGAGATGGGGGAGGGAATAAAATAAGGTGAAAAGATTGGGAAGTTCAGTTTGGTGGTTACAAAGTAATAATTATGGGATATTGGGTATAACATTGGAATATAGTCAATGTTGCATTAACTGGGTACTAGATTTGTTGGTTTAATGGGAAGAAGGTGGGAGGAGGGGTAGGTGAAAAGAAGGAAGAAATTAAGAGGTATAAATTCATAGTCACATGGTGGTCACAGGGATGTAAAGTGCAGTATAGTCAATGACATTGTAATAACCCTCTATGGTATCAGATGGGAACTAGATCTATCAGAATAAGGATTTTGCAAGTTATCTCATTGTTTCATTACTATGCTGTACACCTGAAACCAATATAATTTTGTATGCCAAATGTAATTTAAAAATAAAAATAAATAAGAAAAAAATATATAAACACATTTCAATAAGGAAACTAAAGATTTTTTGCAGTAAAATATTTGCAAGTGTAAAGGAGAAAAAAATCTAAGTAATGCCCAACAAACCCATACATCTTCCAATTCAAATGACATATTTGATGAGGGATTGAGTAAAAATATATGTAAAATAAAAAAATTCTGACCATATGTCATCATAAGTAAACTATACTATAACTATGACATTTTGGTTGATCAACAAAAAAAAATAATATATTTTTTTTACTAGAACAATTTTACTGCACCTCTGAGATCATAATCAGAAGGAGGGTTCAGGAAAACACACTCAACAGACTGCAGGCAAGTAATTAAAATTAAAAAGTAATAACACAGCTTTCACAAGATTGAGATATAAAGAAGTGCCTTTTGTATGCATTTATTTCTTTACTAAATTTAAGGAAATTTAATACATCTCATTGAGAATATATAGGAATCTCAAAATGTTCTCTGTTAAGTCCACGGAAGTGATTGCCAAATAATGCAGTAACCATTCATATAAATTTAACCTGCGTAAATTACCGTTGTATTGTAAGATGGTTTATGAGCTACTCTTAATAATGTATGCTTAATATAGTTCTCACTCATCCATCTTCATAATTCATGTGAATTGAGTACTTTTTACATCAGGGACTAAAAAAAAAAAAAGTAGATTATGGGTATATGAGTATATTTGAGAAGATAAACGTGGTATCAAGTCTATCTACCTCTATTCCATTGTTTATGTTCCAGGACAGAATATGTAGTGTCTGCCAGAAGTAAGGCCCCTTTTTTCAGCTTGAGTGTGATGTTGCTATGTTACATAATTACATGCTTATGATTTTGTAATAAAAATTTTTACGTAGATTACCAGCTCATAAAAAAGGATGTTACTTCTGCCGTACCCTGTATCTAATTTGCCCTATATATTCATGCCTCTCATTATGTGAGAGGTGACTTTAAAGATGACACATTAGTAGCTCCATCTAATAGTACTACAGATAAAACATTAGTAGCTTTACTGAACTTGTGATTCAGCTATATAAGTCACTCACTCCCTGTTTTGCAATTCTAAAGGGTATTAGAAAAAAAGTTTGGATTCTACGGCACCAACCTAACAGCATGGAAATAACTCCTAATATATAGCTCTATTCTATTACCAATGATCACATACTTTATAGTGCTATTCCCAACACATGTACACGTAAGCCCACTTCTGCACACTGGAGCAAAGTTGGTTTCAATTCAGTTTCTAATTAATCTTTGTAGGACCATGGTGGCATTTGAGAAAAGCAGTGGAGAAGGAGAGCCTATTATTTATAGATTGTTTCTGAGAAGTAAAAACAAAGGAAAATAAAATCTAACTTTTATTGAATTAATAACATCTAATTTAGGAATACAATTTTAATAAATTACATTATATACCTGTGTCATGTGACCAAACAAAATGTTATGTTTCATTCAGAATGTGTTTTTAGCATAAAACATTCATTAATTAAACTTTAAACATTATTTGTGGGATGATCCTCTCTTTTTCAAAAGTTAAGAAAATCTGCAAAGAAATCTTTTTAACAGTCTAACCATGCTTCAGTTTTTAATCCAAAAGCCTGAGATAGCAAATCAGCTAAATTACTTGGATATTTTTCTCTAGAAACTATATATATTTTTATTTATTTTCATGTGTCTAACAATAATTATAAAGGTTTACAAAGATCTTCACAGAACCTAATCTTTCCTCCCTACCCTTCCTCCACATCTTTTCCTAACCTGCAGTTAGGAAAAGAGTAATATGAAGAGTAATATGAAGTCTTTGTTGTAGATTACAGGTAGGCTGGCTATATGTATCATTTTAAAGGAGACAGTACTTTTTTATTTTCATATTTCCCGACTGTCTATTGTTTTAATATGTCAGTTTTGTTCAGTTTTTAATTTTTTGTAAAAAAAAATCTGAACCCGGGTTGTCTATTTATTATAACAGTCTATGCTAACTAATCGGTGTGTGCAATAAAACTACTATTGTGACAAAAATGGAAGTCCCACTTACTTTATCCAGTCAGGGCCAGGCTTCTTGGGCTATCAACAATCAGACTTTATTCATTTGCTTGTCTGCAGTGGCAGGACATTGAAGAGGCAGTGTTTAAGCCATATCAGCCTGTGGGAGCCAGGAGAGTCTTGATGTAACACAAACTACTGAATGGGCTCACCTGGCTATTTGCTTCCATCAGGTTAGGAGTGTGAGATGCATTAACTGTAAGTCTTACTGGTATTTCTACCATTATTCAGCACATAGAGATTTTTTCTGCCCTACATTCAGTGTGATTCAAACTATTCAGACTCATATTTCAGTTCAACAGGCTATTATTTTATTTTTATAGCAGAACTCTACAGTGGGACATTACTAGCATATACCTGCTTACGACAGCAGTCAGTGTTCATTCTTTGTTTTTGTTTGTTTGTTTGTTTGTTTTTGTTATTGTTGTTTTTGTTTTTGGTGTATGTTAAAGATGTTTTATGTAAAATATATTTTATTGTTTTTGACAGAGGGGGAAACAGAGAGAGACAGAGAGAAGGGGGAGGCCCAAAACAGTCTTCATATTTGCACATCATCAATTTTCTATATAGTTTCACTCCACAGGTGGGTGTGGGGCTGTGCAGGGCAGGAACTGGGCTAAGGGCTTCCCACATGGGAAAGCACACCCAGTGCAGGAGGCAAACCAGGGGCTCCCATATGGTTAGGAGGTTTGCCCCAGTGAGAACCAAACTGAGGACACACCCCAGTTCAGCATATGGGTTTGCAAGAGCCAGGGATGGGATTTCATCCTTGGACCCTGGAGCTACAAATGAGCTCAAAACCCACTGAGACATCCTGGCATCCCCATGTTTAAACTTCTTTGAAGTCTGGCTACTGTAGTACTGCTTTAGAGTTTTCAGTGTGGTATGCCGTATAAATTATTTTACTGCTTATGTGATAGTTTATAAGTAATTTATTTATATCTTTAAGAGATCAAATGTCTGTGTTCTAAACTTACATTAGTTTAATTGAAAAAGAAAGTATTTCAGGTATAGAAGTAGCCATAAACATTGAAAATCTTGTAAACAATTTAGAGTTCAGAAAAATTGAAAAGTTTTTAACTGCTGATGTCAAAAAACAACTGAAAATCTTAGTAGATTCAGGAGAAATTAATGAGGCTAAATTTTTTGAAGTAGTTGAGAATTTTTATGAAACCAGCTTAGAGTATGTAAACAAGTAGAGGTGCAGTGTAGGAAACACTGAGAAGTTCCAGTGAGTGCTAGTAAGGAAAAACATCTGAATGGAAAGAAACAAAGAACAGCCTGAAGGAAGAACTCATCACACAGAGAAACAAAAAAAAAAACACGTATTTGATGAGTGGACCTTTGTAAAATTCACTGTTAAGAGGCAGGTGGATATATGAAATAAAGACAACATTTCTGTATCTGAAAGATGGTAAAGACTTTTTTCTAAAATGAGTAAAAAATGCCTAGACTTCTAGGACTACTATGATATTATAGAGTTTAATTCTCGTCTTCCAAGAATTATAGTACCTGTTGAAAGGGTATTTTCCGTTATGAACAAATGTGATCAAAGGAAAAATCTAGATTAAGTGATGAGACAACGAGAACTACCGGTATGTTAGTTTTAAAACAAAATTGTGTCATGGAGTGTGAGAAGTTATATAACACGGTGTTGAGAGATCAAAATTTGCTACATAAGATTACTTTATTGGGGAAGCTGGGATGGCTCAGTGGGTTAGGCGCTCACTTTGCAGCGCCGGGGACCGAGGATCGAATCCCGGCCCCGGCCCGTGTGGAACCATATGCTGAACTGGGAGCTCCCCTAGTTCAGTACTCTCTCTGTGTCTGTATCTCTCTCTCTCTCTCTCTCTCTCCCTCTCTCTCTCTCTCTCTCCTCTGTCTAAATAAATAAATAAAAATAAATAAAAACAAAAAAACAACAACAAAAAAAACACTTTAAGATTACTTTATTGGAGAAATATTCATAGTATGATTGTGGTGAAATATTGTACCCTTCTATTCTACCTAAATTTTTGTATGGTTCTGTCACTGAAGAATAATTTTTAGCTCAACATGTTCATGCAATAAAACTTTTGTTGCCATCTGACTTTATCATGAATACAAAATGTTACATAACCCTGTCCCATTTCTTGTCATCCTAATTATCTCATTTTTATCTCAAGGAAAGATGGTCAGGCTAATTATAGGAAAGATTCATTATCTAAGAATTGTCATGAAAAAAAGCTGTAAAATACAAAATGAGAAGTTAATATTTATTTAATACAATTTTGTATATAATTCTGGTAAAAAACTTTTTTTAAACCATTTCATGTAAAATAGAAAAGTATGAGCAAATGACAGATCTCTGACAGCTTTTTTTTTTTTTCTTGGAGACTCATTGTTACACATAATATGTGACTTTTAACAGTTAAGGAAAAATTAGTCTCACTTAGTTTTCAAGTGTTTTGTGTAATTTATTCAAATAATAGACCTGGTTCCTGGTAATTTGAAATTGTGTGATCCCTATTTTAACTGTATTAACTTTTTCATTCTAATTCAATCTTGTCCTAACTGTGACCTGAAAGCTACATGTGGGGGAAGCCGGGATGGCTCAGTGGGTTAAGTGCTCACTTTGCAGCGCCGGGGACCGAGGATCGAATCCCAGCCCCGGCCCGTGCGGAACCATATGCTGAACTGGGGAGCTCCCCCAGTTCAGTTCTCTCTGTGTCTCTGTATCTCTCTCTCTCCCTCTCTCTCTGTCAAAACAATAAAATAAATAAAAAAATAAAAAATAAATAAAATAAGAGGTCAAGCTAATACTATGAAAAGAAAGAAAAAAAAAAAGAAAGCTACATGTGGCCTAGGATGGTTCAGAATGCAGCCCAACACAAATTCACAAGCTTTCTTAAAACATTATGGAAACTCTTTTCTTTCTTTTTCTTTCTCCTTTTTTTTTTTTTTTAAGCTCATCAGCTGTTGTTAGTGTTAGTGTATTTTATATATGGCCCAAGACAACTCTTCTTCCAACGGTTGGACAACCATTGAAAAAAAAGTTTCCCTGTGGTATTAAAAGTAATTGTCCTTGTACTTAGTTTTACGTTGTGGTTACCATGCATTAAGAACTTTATTCATAGCCACTTTTTTAATAGTAGTCATATCTTCTTGTGACCTCCTGACTGGAAGAATTTTACAATATTTTGTGATAAGTCACAAATCATTTATCCTTCTCCATGTCACCCTCAGTTTATATCCTGTATCTGAGAGTGAGACCATCATACAATGTGTATAGGCTCTAATACTACAGAATTTCCATTTTCTCCCCAATGCTAACAGAGGCACCAGGAGAGGTTTCTACTGTTTGATTTTATTTTTTTCCCTGAGGTTTTGTGCTCCTCCCTTTATATTCTAAGTTTAAAACACTATCAATAACTTCAGCATTAGAAGATGCCAGGATGGCTGAGCAGGTTGAGCACTCACTTTGTAGCCCAAGGGTTTGAGGATTCAATCCTGGCTCCAGCCCATTGGGACCCATATGCTGAGCTGGGGTGTGCCCCAAGTTGTGTTCTCACTAAGATGAGCTTCCCATGTGGGAGGCCCTTGGTTCTGCTCCAGCCCAGGTCATTTTTCTCATGTAGGAGGCCCTCAGAGGCCTCTGACTGGTTCCTTCAGCCCAGTGCCCACCTGTGGAATGAAACTATGTAAAAAATAAACAAACAAAAAAACCCAACTAATGTACCGCTATAGAGATTTATTTGGCTCTCCCCTTTTTCTCTGTCTCTTTCTGTCTGTCTCTCTCTGTTGAAAACAATAAAAAAAAATAAATCGTAAAAAAATAACCTCAGCTTTAATTATCTAAATATCAGTGAGTATTTGAAGTTCCAATAAGAGGAATTTGAAGATAGATTTTCTAAATTAGTGCATGTGTCAAAATAAACACACACAATCACATAGAAAAAAAAGTGAAAAATATTTAATTAATCTTTATTTTATTTTATTTTACAGTGTTCCTGTGTTGAGGAGATGTCAGACTCCTAGTAGAGAATGAGAGAAGTAAATAATTATAATATTGTTAGAAGAACAAGCTCCTCTATGATTAATATAATGCCAATAACCTCTGCAACTAAAGTATATAAATAACCCTCAACACCTTCCAGCTGGAAAAATTAGGCAGAACGGGAAGTCATTCTTCTATCTCTGCCTTCTTTTTTGCACCTGTAACCATCCGTTATTGAATTTTAATACATTTGCCCCAGTTGCTTTCCGTTCGAAATGTTTCCTCTGGCACTTCATCTAGATATCAATTGTCTGTACCTACCTCTGCTGACCCAATAGTCTCAGGATTATTTTGTGCTTACCAGAACATCATGCCCTACTAAAACGTCTTACTTTAGATCTGCCCTTCCCTATACTAGCTATGCTGGATTCTTTAGTTCTATATTTTCTATATTTCCATTGTTTATATTCTGTCTTAAAATAGTTTTGTATTTCATTTTCTCAGAGTCTAGTATTTCCAAATTTATTTTTCTTTGGTGGATGTAGTCTAACTTAAGATACTCTCCCTCAGTTTTTCTGTAAACTCTAAGGAGGTATGTGAAGGAAGAAGTCCTAGGAAAAGAAAGAGGTGGTTGTTAAGAGAGGTGTTAAGACAGGTAAGTAAGACAGTTCTCTTTATCTAGCAAATAAAAATATACACATGTATATTTTCATTTTCTCAAATAAGAAAATATTTGTGCAATTAGAAGTTTGCTAGGAAGCAAACAAAAATGCAATGTATTCCTCATAAACTGAATTTTATGGACATATATTGATATATTGGTTAAAAATGCCAAAAGTAAAGTTTTGTTTCTGATACCTTTAGCAAAAATGAGTCAAGGAATACAGAGAGGCTTACACAATAAAATTGACTGCAATTAACATATTCAAGCAAGATTCTTTAATAAGCTCGTTACTGTAGTCAGTATATATATAGTGCTACCTTGCTTATTTTAAACTAAATATAACTATGATATCACAATTATTATAGTCACTTGTTTCTATAATTTCATATATTCTTGTTATATTCACTTTAGTGAGAAAATACATATTCAATATTTATCAGATTCCTGTTTTCATTATGCACTCAATAATAACATGACAACCTTGTTAGATACAAACTTACCTTCATCCAATGAATGCTGAGAGTGCAAAAGTGAGGATGCTGTCTTGACTAGAGTGTAAATATGTTAGTGTTTCCAAACACACACTCTCTCTCTCTCTCACACACACACACACACACACACTCACACATTCATACCCTACTAACATTTTAAAAAATAACAAGGACTTTGATTCTATTTATATGATATAAACCACTTAATCTCTTCTAAATATTTAACCTTTAATTGTTTTAATTCAGAGTTGTTTTCATACAATAACATTTAAAGTTTATAGTTTGATGGGGTTTTGGAGAGGCATGCAGTTATTAAATTACCACCAGATTAAAGATAGATTTATTGTATCAACTTAGCAAATGCTTTTCTACTCTTTTGGGTTCTCTCTCCCCAATACCCCCATCTCTTGGCAACCATGATTTCATTTCTCTCCCAGTAGTTTCTTTTTTCAGAACATCATATAAATATACATGATTCAGTATATAGATTTTGTGTCTGTTTTCTTTCACTTAGCATGACTTTGAGACTTAGATATGTACTATATATTAGTGCTACATCCTTTTTATTGCCAGTGATATTCCATCTATGAGTGTACCACAATTTGTTTATTTACTAGTGTAGAATTTTGTGTTGGCTCCACTTTGGGACAATTTTGAATAAAGCTGCTAATAAACATTTATGTACAGATCTTTATGAGAACATACATTTCAATTCTATTAGTTAATTACCTAAAATTGTGATGCTGATTCACATGATGGATAAATGCTTAAAGTTGTCAGAAACTGACACCATACTCTTTTATAGTCAAATCGTGGCAACTCATTAGCAATGTATAGGAAGTCTAGATGTTCATCATTAACAACAGAATTTTGTGATTTCTTCTTTCTTCCCTCCTTTTTTCTCCTCCTCCTTCCCCTCATCTTCCTCCTTTTCTTTTCCACCATACTAGGTGTAAAGCAAAAAGCAACATCTCACTATGGTTGTTATTTGTATTTGACTAAGGAGTAATGATTTTGAACGTCTTTTCATAAACTTATTTGCCACACATATACATTATTTGAGGAAAGCTCTTTTAAATAATTTGATAATTTTTAACTTAGATTTTTCTTTTTGTGTTTATACTGTGTTTTAAGAGTTTTTTATATATTCTCAATAGAAGCCTTTTGTTGAATATGTGTTTTGTTCATGCTTTTTCCCAGTGACTTATCTTTTTAATTTCTTAAAAATGTCAGTTGAACAACAGACATTTTAAATTTTGTAAGGTACAACCTATAAACTAATTTTAATTTTCTATGTTATTTTTGGTCCTATACAAGAATTTTTGCCTAAACAAAGGTCATGAACATATTCTTCTATGTTTTTCTCTATAAATTTATAGATAAAAAAATTTTATAATTTTCTGTTTTGTTCTAGAGTTGTCTTTGTATGAATATTTAAAAATTCAAGGGCATTTTTTTAGATCATTATTTTTCCATTGTGTCCCTTTGTTGAAAAATAATGAAATATATCTGTATTAGTTTGTTCTAAATTCAGTATCATAAATTGTTCAATTTATTTATACACCTACATAAATTATGCCAAAATCACATCATTTTGATTACTGTAGCTTAATAGTAATTTTTGAAATTAAGTAGTGTTAGTTCTCCAACTTGAATAATTGGAATACTTGAACTCACCCAGGATGTGGGGATAAAGTGAAAAAACAACATGTGATTGATTATACCCTGAGATATATTGATATTCATCTGCTACACTTAATGTTAAACAAGATCAGAGGCTTTCTCTGTTGTTCACCACTATGTACTTAGCATCTGGCAAGATGTCTCATATAAAGAATTCTCTGTCCAGAGAATTCTTGGTTGTCTGAAATAAGACACCATCAGTTGGAGTTTGTGAATTTTCTTAGGACTTGCAGGTTTTAGTATTATTTTCAGAGAGCTGCTTCCAAGTTAATGAATAAATCAAGTTTGCTATCTAATCACAAGTGACATATCCTAGGCCAGGTCTGCATTTTTCTAACATGTGACTGGATATTTTTATAGCTCTCTATGCTTAATCTGTTTTAACTATAAAGTGTGAAAACAGTTGCACCTACATTACTAGTTTGATTTAATGAAATGTAAGAACTTTAGACATTGCCACAATCAATGTTAAGTAACTAATAGCAATTATTATAGCAATATCATTATCACCATTATCACAGCCTTTAACAACAGTAAGTCCTAACTTATAAATAGACTGTTTTTGTGGGAAGGAAAGAAAGAATAGTGATCATGGCTATTGACAATGAATAATGCAAAAGCATTTTCTTCTCTGATATTAAGCTTCTGTCTATTTTCTGCTTCCTCTTTGAAGCAATAACTGGGTGTCAATCTACTTTGTTTTCTTTTCTTTTCAAAAACATTCCAATGCTATTTATTATTTCCATTTTTGTACCAATGAGAATATGAAGCAAAAATAGATTTTTCTAATTCCTTTTTTTTTTTAAACCCTCATGAGAAACAAAAAATATTACTTCCAGAGGTGATTATTGTGGCTAATAGGACCAAGCATATGTAAGTTATAAAACTAAGACAACTTAAAAAGATTATAATGCTAGTCTATAACTTTAACTTTTCTATTAAGATAATAACTAGAAAAAATATTGGAAATTTTAATAGTTCACTTATATTTCCAAAGGTGTTGGTCACCAAATTCCTTAAACTACACTCAAGATTGCCCTTTTCATAATAAAACATCACATTCTTCTCCGCTGGTGATTCTAACTCCTTTCTTTTTCAAATGCAGCTATAAAGCTAAATAAAATAATGTGTCTTTCAACAAGTCTACATTAGGCTAGTCTACTTTTCTGAAGCACCACAGACTAATGTTACCCATTTAATGTAAATTGTTCTGAATAATTGACCAATTCATGTCAGTAAGTCTTATACAAACAGGGTGCTTTACACTGCTAGACACCAACAGGCCACAGGTCAGGAGGCATCTTATAAAAATACAGTAATGAGAATAGAATTTGTTTTGGTGAGAAGAGGAGGGATTTTTGACTGACATGCACCTAGTTGATATTCTAAATCCAAACTTTTAACCAACTGTTAGAGGAAAACATTCATTCAGTCTTGTATAAAATGTCTTAATACAATACTTATTTTATGAAAAAGGAAATTAATTGAAGTTTTATTGACTTGCTCATATCTATATCATTCTACAAAACAACTTTGAAACTTATTTATGTTCCCAAAGGCCTTGGGCATCTTCTGTGGCAACTACTTATGAATTTGCAATCAGAGGAAAATAAGAGGCAAAGAAGTTTACACATATATTTTTCCTCAATATTCTCAGAATGTGTTGAGCAAACCGATATATATGGATAAAAGAAGGAATAGAAAGAGATAAATAAAAATTAGAGATATTAAGCATAAAACAGATGAAAAGTAACATAGAAAGAAATATACTAATTATACATTTTACTTTTCAAGGGTTCTTTTACATAGAAAATTACATATATATATATATATATATATATATATATATATATATATATGTATTGGTCATAACTTACACATGAAAAATATAATTTCACAGGTCAATATATGTTTTTACATTTTTAAAGTCCTCAATGCTAATGTTATCATCTATTCCCAACATTTTTCCACTTGTGTATCCTTTTAAAATCCATTTCTATATGTTGTACCCTTGTTTTTAAAATGGCTGTTTTTAAATACTGACACATTTGTTCAGTGTCTATCTTAATGTAAAATAGTGGAAATGAGGTAATAAGTTAGAAAAAAAGCACTGCACTAAAAGTACAAACTACAGATTTAATTTTATAATATTTGTAACACCATCAGATATTGTTACTGATTATGTTTTGCTTACTCCTGAATGGCCCAGCATGTGACCCTGGGGGTAAGCACACCACCATTTGGGGACCTGTGATCTACATGTTGTCATCTACATAACAAGTAGGTAACAAATGAGTAATTTTCTTTTTGTGCTATATTCCAGGCAGGCAAGATTTTAGGCTTATTCTTTCCTTTTCTTTCAAGTTCTATAAAACATTTGCAGGAAAAAAAGGCATCTTAGATACCAGTAAGCCTAATTCCCACCTACAGTGCACTTAGTGACTTCTAGACTCTATATAGAGCAGTAATACAGAAGTAGAAAAAATCAAAACAAAAAGATTTTTTAGCCAAGGAGCAAGCATACATACGTATTTATGAAGTATTTTGGAAGGAGATGTTTTATGTCTTAAAACCGAAGTGCTGAACAATGATTTGTGAATTTAAATACAGCTTTAGATGATCATCCCTCTTTTGTGCCCCAAGAGCACCTGAAAACTATTACATTGGTTATTTTGGTTCAGTCACCACTCTACTTAATGTTAAATGAAAGCTAAACTTCAATTTCTTTTCTGCAGCCACTTATAATTTTATCAGTAATTTGAGTGCTGCTATAAAGACAGGCGAGGTTAAAAGTGTTAGTTATAATGGAAAAAAAAAAACACGCAGTTAATTTTCAGCATTTTTATAGGTAGCACATACTTAAAGTGTACATTAAAATTCTACATTAATATCTTATAAAAGTCTTTCAGAATGTATTTAAGGGTAAGTCTACAATGTATGTTTAAAAGTATTTATTCACAAAAAAGTCTTTTAGTAAAAGTACCTGTATTTAGCTTAATAAGGCACTTAGTCTCTATTCAATGGTTACTAACTCTTACATTGTTTCTCCAATGCATTTTTTTTTCTAAGAATTATTTTAGAGTATTGAAAGTATATAATTCAAAGAACAGTTGGACATTAGGACCAATGCAGAACTATATTTACAGGGACAAAACTTTATTTATTAAGATTAATGTGAAATCAGTAAATTTTACTTACACAAAAATTTTGAAGGTTAAAATTCTAAAATATAGGGATGTAAAAATAAGCATTAATTGTATAGATTTTATTTATGTTGATTTCAGGGAATGGACATAAATCTGAAGAGTTTGACAAAAATTAAGTAAAAACAACTACTATTTGTGTATGCCCAACAAAATCATCTATGTTTTTAACTTTAGTAAAAATGGTATTTAGCACAGATAATATAGTGAAGCAATCTAATTCATAACTGAAATTGTATCTGATTAAGCATCCATAAAAACACCTTCTTAATTTTTTCCATAAACTAGTGTTAAAATTTTAGTTGTAAATGTGTAAATTTTTTGATCAAATATCCAATAAATGTATATGGTGTTGTCAAAAATCAAGATTCAGCCAAGTAATTTTGAAAAGCTAGTTGGCTTTATTAAGCAAGTCATGATTAAGGTAGCATTCCATCTATACACTTGAAGGTTATTTGAAGGGATTGTACAAATAGAAGGTTTTCATAGGTGGGGTGTGGGTGAAGGAAAGTATTAACAAAAGCAAAGAAAGAATTATTTTGGGAACAGAGTATTTTTGTGGAGAAAGGGAGAGAACAGAATAGCTTTTTATCATGCAGATTGCCTCTTCTAGGGGATAGAGAAGGCCTGTGTGACAAATTACCTTACTGGTGCTTGAGCAGAAAAGTCGAGAACGGTATTAAATTTAGGTTTGTTCTCATTGGCTTTTAGAATCGGTGAAATAGAAGTTATTTGGGCATGTAGTTTTCTCTTTAACAGTATAAATATGTTTTAAAAAATTTTTAATTGTTTTTGACAGAGAAAGAGGAGACAGAGAGACAGGGAGAAGGGGGGATGGATGGAGCAGTCTCTGTAGTTGTAAGTCATCCGGTTTCATCATGGTTTTGTTCACACAGGTGGGAGCGGGGCTTCCCAGGGCAGGAACTGGGCCAGGGGCCTCCTGCATGGAAGACATGCCCCCACAAGCTGGGGGCCAAACTGGGGGCCTCCCACATGGGAAGCTTTTTCTAGCAAGAACTGAACTGGGGGCATAATCCAGTCCAGCATATGGGTCTGTACAGGCCAGGTCCAGGATTCAATCCTCAGACTCCAGGGCTGCAAAGCAAGTGCTTAACCCATTGAGCAATCCTGGCATCCCTTAAAATGTTAATTTTTAAAAATATAATATGATTTAAAACTTTAATAGAGAATTCTATATCATTCTTACCCATTTCTGAAGAAGCTACTCAATAATTTTGACAAAATATTATAATAAAAATAAGTAAATATTCCTTTATCATTTAAGCAGATTTTATAATGAGACAACAAAGAGAACTATGAATATTAAAAGGTGATACGACTGGATAAAGAAGATGTGGTACATTTACACAATGGAATACTACTCAGGGATAAGAAATGATGAAATACAGTCATTTGTGGCAACATGGATGGATCTAGAGACCATCTTATTAAGTGAAATAAGTCAGACTGAAAGAATCCGGAAAAATATGACCTCACTTATAGGTGGAATATAAAACTGAAAGTTACAAAGACACAGAGACCTATGGACACACTGAGTAACTTGGTGATTGCCTGAGGGAAGGGGAGGAGGGGGGAAGGAGAGAGGGAGGGGAGGTGGGAGAGGG
>PVKE010011980.1:0-39190 GCA_004027555.1 Craseonycteris thonglongyai | reverse complement strand
ACAGAGACAGAGAGAGAACTGAACTGGGGGAGCTCCCAGTTCAGCATATGGGTCCACACGGGCCGGGGCTGGGATTCGATCCTCAGTCCCCGGCGCTGCAAAGTGAGCGCTCAACACACTGAGCCATCCCGGCTTCCCCTCATTTTTTTTTTAAAGGTTTATTTTATTGTTTGAGAGAAGGTGGCAGGAGGTTGGGAGGGCCCAGAGCAGTCTTCATATTTGTGTATCATTAGTTGTGACATAGTTTCATTCCATACAGGTGGATGTGGGGCCACGCAGGGCAGGAACCAAACTGGTGGTTTCATGCGTGGAAGATGAGGTGGTTACTAGTTGAGGCTCAGTTCAGCATATGGGTTTGCAAGGGCCAGAGTCAAGAATGGAACCCCGGACCTTGCAATTTCAAGGCAAGTGCTCAATAGCTGAGCTCTCCTGTCATCCCCTATTCCCTCTTTTAACTCATTCCTCTAAGCTCATCCTACCCAAGGAAATTCATGGTTAGCACTACAGTATATTGAGGAAGGTAGACATGAACTAATGTTAATCGGTGATGTACTTAGCAATGTTCTGGTAACTTTCTTTTTTTTTTTAATATTTATTTATTTATTTATTTATTTATTTATTTATTTATTTATTTTTGAGAGAGATACAGAGACAGAGAGAGAACTGAACCAGGGGAGCTCCCAGTTCAGCACATGGGTCCGCACGGGCCGGGGCCGGGATTCGATCCTCGGTCCCCGGCACTGCAAAGTGAGCGCTTAACCCACTGAGCCACCCCGGCTTCCCCTGGTAACTTTCCTATGTTATCTCAATCCTCAAAATAACACTTAAGTGCTATTATCACTGTTTAATACATGAGGAGAGTGAAGTTCAGGGTGGTGACATAACTTGTCAAGCTTCCAAAGACAATAAGTGAAGAAGTTGAAATTTGTCTCATTGGTTTGTCTATCCCAATATCTCTTCCATATTGAGCTCTTAATGAACTCAAATTTCCACCTGTGGACATACTTTCTCAAAGAGGTTTTGTAAACATATGTACTTAAAATAATTCAAAGCAGCCTATTTCTTAGCAGATTTGAAATATTTGCCAACCTCTTTGTTGGCAGAGCTTGGTTTCTTTGCCTAGCACATCCTTGAGTAATGGTGAAGAGCACAGATTCTAGATCAGACAGCCTGTGTTGTTCTTTGGGCCTCCTCCACTTATTAGCTGTGTGATCTTAGGTAAGTCACTTAACCTTCCTGTGCTTTGGTTTCCTTATCTGTAAAATGGAAATGATAATAATAGCACTTAATTCACTGAGTTACTGTGTGAATTAAGTGATATAAAACTTCTGAAAGAGAGCCTAGCATATATACAGTGTTCAATACATGGTAACTCATATTATCAGCTTATGTACTAGTATTGTTATTAACCACTGTCATTTAATAAAATATAGCAAAAAGTCTAAAAGTATTGCCAGCTTCCCTGATATAAAAAGTCTTTAGCAAGACCCAAAGAATATATAACATTGGAAGAGATGGATAGGGAAGCAAAGTCCTTAGAAGGCATAAAGGCACTGGGTGTAAACCACTCTCTTTTATGTTAATTATTAATTCTTGATGTCAAGTAGATGCAAAAGAGTTCCATTTGTTTTGTCAAAGAGAGTGGGATTTATGCATTGTATCATTTCTTTCCACATTTGAAATGAGCAGTTACAGACACAAAGGAACTAGCTAGCTTACAAGGGAGGCCTCCTGCTGACTTGGCCATGTTGCTTCCCTCGTTTTTTGAGTGGGGCTGCTGCCACCTGCTGCCTCCACTACTCTTATTGCAAAGAACATTAACTGCTAGCAGCATACTGGTCAAATTGCAATGTTATGTGGGAAAATACATGTTTTATTCATGCTTAAAATTTTTATTTTGTAAAGGCAGTACTAACAATTGCAGAAATTTGAAGATTTTTTAACTTTCTAATTTGTCTTAAATGATGTACTTTCTCTGTTAAGGTATTAACATGTGAATAAAACTCATTTTTTCCTTTGGTATAGATCAGGGGTCTCCAAACTACGGCCCACGGGCCGCATCTGGCCCGCAAGGCCCTCTCATCCGGCCCATGGAGACCTTTTCATCTGAATAAAATAATATTAAATCAATAATTAAAAACAACATCTACGTTTTGATTCTTTTTTATTTGGACCTCGAGTGTGTAGTCAGCCCCCAAACTGCTATTTGATAATTAATGCTTCCCGTGGGCTGAAAAATTTGGAGACCCCTGGTACAGATCATAGTGACATCTTACTTTATAAGTCTTATATTGGTAGTAAAAAGGTAGGTGTTTAATATTTCATTTGTCTTCTTTTAAGTTTAAAATATTTCTTCTGGTTCATATGGTTCCTTGAGTATATTTCTACCTAAGATGAGGTATGAAACACTACTTAGAAATAATTTTGGATTTTCTGTTTCCATCTTAATGATCCTTATTTCTTTCTTAAGACTTTTTTTTTTTTTTTGAGAGGTGAGAGAAATATATGTAGAGAGAAAGGGGAAGGGCCCAGAGCAGTCTCCTTAGTTGTACATCATTAATTGTGACATGGTTTCACTGCACTCAGGTGGATGTGGAGCTGCACTGGGAAAGAACTGAACCAGGGACTTCCAGCATGGGAGGTGAGAACCTTCTCCGCTGAGCCATCCTGGTGGATACCAGTTGTGCTACAGTTCAGCATATGGGTTTGCAAAGGCCAGGCTTGGGATTTGATCCCTGGACCTCACAATTGCAAGGCAAGCACTTAACCTGCTGAGTATCCCGGCATCCTGGAACCTGATTTCATAAGATGGAAAGTACCCCAAAAGATGTCATAGAGAGGAAAAATATGTGTGTCCAAATCTAGGAAAAGAGAAGGAAAGAGACGCTGAATATGACTTTGCAATCTTTTATAAAATAGTTTGTGATTAAATTTCTGAAATAATTATTTGCATAGGAAAAAAAAAGTTCCTAGTATATTTTATAAAGTTACTGCAAGCTTGACACCCAATATGGATGAGAAAATGAAGTTATAGATTGTTCTGACTTTAGGCTACAAGTGCTAAAATAGAAAATAAAGTATTATTAATGCAATCAAGGCAATGTATGAGAAAAAAGATCATGACTAAGAAGAGTTTTTCCAATAAATTCAAGGGTAGTTTAATAACAGGAGAATCTATTAATATGATTTATCACATGGACAGATTAATGGACAAAAATAAGCTTATGACCATTTCAAAATATGTAGAAAAGCCTACAATCTAATATTTATTTTGATGAGCATAATAAATAAGATATTGATAAAATAGAACTGCCTTAATGTAGTATCTACCAATATTTGTAGCAAATGACATGCTTGGAAGTGAAAAGTTAGAAACATTACAATTAAAGGCAGAAGCCAGACAAGAATATTCGTTATCACTGCTTCTAGAATACATTAATGGAATTACCAGCTAATGTAATAAAAGAAGGAGTGATAAATAATAATTGGAAAGGAGTAAATTAATCATGCACAAAGTAATTGTATACACAGAATATTTAGGGGAATCAACTGAAATGCTATTAGAGTATTCAGCAAGGTTACTGATACAAGCTCAATACACAAAAATTAATAGGGTTGATATACACAAATAACCAAAAGAAGGTTTTTAAATGGCAGTGACAAAAATACTAAATATTTATAAAGATATGCATAATTTTAATGGTGTGACATAATTTCACTGAAAGGCACAAATAAATAGAGAAATATATCATATCCATACCCATGAATGGGAAGACTCAATGTCATGTAGATGTCAATTCTTCCCAAATTAATATTTAAATTCAAAGAATAAAATATGATAATGAGGATAAATTTTTTTAACTCAAAAAGCAAAACTATAAAGGTAAAGATTGATGTACCTAATAAAATTAATTAAAAATAAATATAAAATTTAATAATCAATATACCAAATTAAAAATAAAGATAAGCTGAAAACTGGGAGATGAGATTTGTCATCATATAACCTAGGAAAAATTATTATCCAGGATACTAAACACTTTTACAATTCATTCAGAAAAAGATACTTCAATGATCAATGAACAGCCATCAATTTATAGAAAAGAAAATGACAATGACTAATAAGTATGCTACAAGTTCCTCACTCTACATAATCATGAGAGAAATTAAAATGAACTCCCTAAAAAAGGGGTATTTTATATCTCATCCAACGGTAGCAATGCTGATAATTTGCTGGGAAAGGACAAGTTGTGATTATTATAGAGAGAACTGTAAATTGTAAAACACTTTGGAGAAGACTTGGCAATGTCTGGTAAAGCTGAAGTTAATCAAAAATTGTAAGCAAACAATTACATTTTTAGGTATACACCTAGGCTAGGGAAGTACACACTTGCACAAGGAGGTATGGGTAAGAATGTTCACTGCTGCATTCTTTATATTAGCTAAACATTGGAAATAACCTTAATACCTAGCAATAGAATTGATAAATAAATCTATAAGTAAAATGTGACATAATCGTAAATTTGTGTGCTATAGAGTGATTAGGAAGTCACCCAGTGCGAACTGTATCAAAATAAAAATACATGGAATGCAGTATTGTGGGCAAATGGTGATTATGCATATTTTTACCACAGTGATTATGTATATTTTACAAACATACTATTCAATACTATATATTGTTATTAATATGTAAATGCATAGTGTGAGTATGAAAGCACAAACAGGAATGGTTCAAACCAACTTAACCATAATAATTACCTATGGGCCAAAATAAATGAATCCAATTTAAGAATAAGAGTTACTTTTAGGGAAAGAGAAATGAATCAAATTTTAAGTATGGAAGTCTATTGCTGATAAAGATTGGTATATAAAATTATTAAAAAAAAAGTCTAGGTGAATTTCCTTCTTCCTGAACTTTATATAATTATACAATATTTTTCAGTAATTCAATTAATTCCATTTTCAACAAATATTTATTGAACACTATCTATGTGGCAATTACTATTATAATCACTGTGGATATTGCAGAGAAAAAAGATGAAAGAGGTCAACTATCTTAGTGCATATTCTACATTGTAATCTAGAATAACACTACACTACAATGCTTTCTGTGATGATGAAAATGTTCTATATCTGTGCTGTCCAATATGGTTACCACTAACTACATGTGGCAACTGAAGAATTAATTTTAAATTTTATTAAACTTTAATTTAAATTTAGTTAGCCATACATATCTAATTGTTATTATATTGAACAATATAAAGCTAGAAGGAGTGGTATAGGTAATTTTTGTTTCAGAAAACCTAATTACCTTCTAATAGTCTGAAAGTTTAAAAAATTACTTAAGAGGTTTAATTTCTTCCTATAGTATACCGGTAGTTTATACCATAAATTTCAGCTGCAATTTGCCAGTTGAACTTTCTGAAAGGTAAGTAGAGAAATGGAGGAGTTGAATACAACAATAAACAGTAAAAATACTTTGTTAATTATAAAGAATCATGGATATTAGAGAATTTTCAAAACAGACAAATAAACAAGAAAGCAAAAAACAACAAACTGGGAGAAATAAATTGAAATTGTCATTATGAATAGAGACCAGGGGAAAAGATATAGTACATACGTAGTAGTCATATTGAAATGAATCAACTAGACAAAACTTAATTTGTTATTGTGAAATGATGAAATTATGGGATGAGTGCTTTAAAAAAACAACAACATTAATTAACATACTACTCTTTCCGAGTATTTCTTTTGTCAGAGTGGGATGAGTTTTCTTCTGAAGAAAACCCAAAATAAGAACTACTCTCCAATTTCTCTTTGTTTTAGGTTCTTCTGTTGCTACTGTCAAAGTTCATTTCCCCAAGGAAGGGAGACCAATTGCATTTGTTGGCACGTGTCTAGAGTTTGCAATGGAAGCTAATGGTTCTGAAATTAGTCCACTGCAATCAACTTCATCTCTTCAGCCAAGTGTTATTGTTACCTGCTAATGAATAGACCAGCTCTTTACTGTCATTTGGCTTCCACCTGCTTCTTTCCTCTCATGTGATTATTTGCTGGCTGCAGACCAAATTGTTGTTCATATTACCAATAAAGGACAACTAAAACAGTAATGAACTTAATTTGTATTGTGAAGAATAATAACCCTTTTTACTACTAAAAAGAACCATATGGAATACAGCAAGCTATAATGGAAAGATATAAGGACTTTGAGGTTAGAGATTTGGATTTAAATCTACACTTTATGATATCCTAGCAGGGTGACTATAGGCAGATTACTCACTGTCACTGGTCTCAGTTTTCTTTGCTGTAGAACAGAGACAATATTAATAATTCTATTTTACATATCTGACATAAGGGTTAAATGAGAAAATGAATGAAAGAGTGTGGTATATAGTAGACAATCAATTTTAGATGAAACTTTCTTCCATTCTTTCTCACTTTCCTTATGTTACCATTCAAGTAACCATGCATGTCTTAGTCTGGGTATAAGGATCTTTATTGGAATCTTCATCATGATATTTATATTCTTTTAGAGAATGTAGGGATCTTGGGGAAGGCAAGCTTCCTTTTAAAAATAAATAAATGATTTACCTTGGTAACAGTCATACATGTAACCAAATGGGCAGTCATTTCATTTGGTTGATAATGATGAAAAAAGTGAAATGGTTCATTTACACTTCAGTTATTCACAGTAAATTTTCAGTACTCTATCCCCTACATCAATTTTCTGCACAACTAGGTCTGCCAAATTGGTACAACTTCCAGTTGCATAGCCCAATTTTAGAAATCTCAGAGTATTTGGAGCTGTTCATCTCATTCCAGGGTTTATGTCTTAGTCCAGCCATCAGTCTCCCCAGCTAAGTTGTAGTGCTGTGGTAATATAATGAATTTTGCTATGATGGTGTGGAGACTACCACCAACGGAAGATATTTAAACATATGAGTTAAAAAGACACTCATCGGAAAGCTGGGATGGCTCAGCGGGTTAAGTGCTCGCTTTGAAGCCCAGGGGACCGAGGATCGAATCCCGGCCCCAGCCCTGGCCCATGAGGATCCATATGCTGAACTGGGGTGTGCCCCCAGTTCAGTTCTTGCCGAGGCCTATGTGGGAGACTCCTGGCCCAGTTCCTGCCCTGCACAGCCCTGTGCCCACCTGTGGAGTGAAACTATATGAAAAACTAATGTCAACTACGGAGACTGCTCTGGGCCCTCCCCCTTCTCTCTGTCTCTCTCTGTCAAAAATCAATAAAATAAATCTTAAAAAAAAAAAAAAGACACTCATTAAACCATACGATATTTTACATCTAAAATGGAAAGGCAAATTGCCTGATTATGTAATCACTAGATAACATCTTTTTTTATTGTTAAATTTACTGGCGATAATACTTGATAACAATTACATTGTTTCCAAGTGTGCAATTCTAAGTTACATGTCTGTACATTGCATTATGTGCTCACCACCCAGAATTAGCTCTCTTTCCATCACCATATATTAGATGCCCCCTCCCTACAGATAACATCTTACACTAATCACTTGAAAGAAAAAAGAAGTATAAAATTAACCATTTACATTTTTAAGCTTCTATCTACACATACACATACACACACACACTAATTAAGGGTTATTCTTATTTTTTTGTTATATAAATTTCCAATAATAGAAAGGGTTTATTCTGTCAGTATTGCAAAGACAGAATTTCTTTCTTTTGTATTTTACCACAAGGAGAGATTAATGTTGATAAAATATAAGTACAGTGACATTTAATTTAATTTCTTGAACACGTAACGTTATCTTCTTATAGAGAGACAAAGGCAACTTACTTGATCAGGGTATGAGTTTTACTTTCAGGAATTGTTTGGAGGTCCTGCATTTTGTTTTAATAAGGTAAAATGACCTTGCACATATTATAAAATCTTGAGGTGTATGTGTGTGTGTGTGTGTGTGTGTGTGTGCGTGTGCATGTGAGTGTGCGTGTGCGTGTGTGTGTGTGTGTGTGATAGTTTTGGAAGCATTAGAAAATACTCATGTATGTCTCATGATTTTTACCAAATTGAAAACACAGTAACATTTCCTGAGTACATAAATAATAAACAGAAGTAATCAATTTCTAATTTTGGGTGCTAAATAAAGAAATATCTAACAAAACAAGATAAAACTCATAGTTTAATTATTGTTTTTCACAGATATCTCTTCCCAAAGGTTTTAATTAAGCAGTAACAAGATGGTGTTTGTTTTCTTTTTATTTCCTAATCTCTTCATCAAGTAATGGCATAATCACAGCTATAAACTGGAAAGACAGGGATTAGATCCAATAATTGGACAAATTTTGAGAGAGAATTTTCTAATCATTTTCCTCCTGCACACAAAATCTGTTTTCTTTAATAGCATGGGAGCTCAATCTTCTGGCTTCAATGGGCCACATTGGAAGAAGAAGAATTATCTTGGGGGCACACATAAAATAAACTAACACTAATGACAGCTGATGAGCTAAAAAGGAAATCCGCCCCCCCTCAAATCTCATAATATTTTAAGAAAGTTTACAATTTGAGTTGGGCCGCATTCAAAGCCATCCTGTGCTACATGCATCCCACAGGCCATGGGTTAGATAAGCTTGTTTTATAGTATAGTGCAAGCCCCGCCGCCCCTGCCCACTTAAATAAAATAAAACAATTTTCCTATGGAGGAAAGATGTATTTTCAATGTTTAAATTTCTACTTAAATCATCAGGAAAATTAAAAATCACAAATTGAAGTTAGACATCCAATCAAACATGGTGATTGTGCCACATAAATTTATCTTCTTTCTCTCTCCTCAGCCCTCACTAACATATTTTTAAGGGAATTTAACAGGGATAAGTCCATGGGGGAGGGAACCATGGAAAAGAGACAATGGAGAAAACATTTTGTGAAAAGGAAAGCAGAGGTACACAGTGTAAGTGCTGAGAATGGAAGAAATTACAGTCATGCAGAGGTAGCTAATGATGGGAAAAAGCTAATTCATTTTGCAAATCCCTCATGTATGCAGCACTCAGAAACACTTGAAAGCTACTCAGGATGCTTTGGGAAAAGGAGAAAAAAGAGAAATGAAAGATCTGAGATCCTGGATATAGAATATCTAACAAAAAAGGAAAGTCCTAGAATGACAGCAGCAAACAAAAATCCGTCTACCTAGAAAGGAGCAGGAGGTTTCCAGAAAAAAAAAAAAAAAAAAAATTGGTAGATTTTCTTATGTTTGGGCATTTGTAGGAGTAACAAAAATGATAAAAATCAAAAGCTAAACTGGGAGAAAATATTTGCAAAAGATTTATCTCATGGAGGACTATTATAAAAAATATACAAAGAACACTTAAAACCCAACACTAAGAATACAAACAGCCCAATTGAAAATGGGCCAAAGACCTTAACAGACACATCAGCAAAGAATATAGACAGATAGCAAACTCGTATATGCAAAGATGCTTCATAGTATATCGCATCAGAGAAATGCAAATTAAAACAACAAGATATCCCTACCCACCTATTAGAGTGACCAATTTCCAGAACACTGATAATTCCAAATGTTGACAAGGATGAGGGGCTACAAAAATTTTCATTTTGGAAAAGCCGGGACGGCTCAGCGGGTTAAGCGCTCGCTTTGAAGCCCTGAGGACCAAGGATTGAATCCCGGCTCCGGCCCAGGCAGGACCCACATGCTGAACTGGGGTGTGCTTCCCGAATGTGGTGAGGCCCCCCCAGTTCAGTTCAAAAAAAAAGAAGTCCTCACCTTATAAAGGGGAAGCTGGGATGGCTCAGTGGGTTAAGCGCTCACTTTGTAGCACCAAGGACCCAGGATCGAATCCCGGCCCCGGCCCGTGCGGACCTGTGTGCTGAACTTGGGAGTGCCCCCAGTTCAGTTCTCTCTCTGTCTCTGTAACTCTCTCTCTCTCTCTCTCTGTTAAAAACGATTAAAAAAAAATTCTCATTTCATTGCTAGAGGAAAGGCAAAATAGTTCAACCTCTTTGGAAGATAGTTTGGCTGCTTCTTACAAAATTAAACATACTCTTGCCGTACAATCCAGCAATTTTCCTCCTTGGTATTTACCCAAAAGGATTTGAAATGTGTCCACACAAAAATCTGCACATGAGTGTTTATAGCATAACTGTCAAAGTTGGAAGTAACCAAGGTGTCCTTCAGTAGGTTAATAAACAATTAACGTACGGTAGATCCAAATGACGAAATATTATTCAGTGCTGAAAAAAGACAAACTATCAAACCATAAAAAGACATGAAGGACCTGAAATTCATAATACTAAGTTCAGAAAATCAATCTGAAAAGGTTGCAAACTGTATAATGCCAACTATATTTCATTCTGGAAAAGGCAAAAGGATGGAAAGATTAAAAAGGTTAGTGGTCGCTAGGGGTTGGCTGGTGGGGGATGGGGTGAATAGTTAGAGAACAGAGAAATTTTTAGGGCAGTGAAAATACTCTGCATGATAATATAATGATGGATGCATGTCATTATGCATTTGTCCAAATCCAAAGAATGTACAACATCAAGATTGAACCGTAATGTGAACTATAGACCTTGGGTGATTATGTTGTATTAATCATGGTTCAACAATTGTAACCAATATTCCACCTTGGTCGGGGATCTTAAAAATGGGGGAGGCAATACATATGTGGTGGGTAGGGGGTATATAAAAATTCTCTGTGTCTTTCTCTCAACTTTTCTGTGAATCTAAAACTGCTCTAAAAACAACAGTCCTATAAAAATCTAATCTGAATATCCAGCTAAACATGGTTAAAAACAAAACCAAAAGCAAGTGTTAATTTTAGAAAAAACTACTGTGCAAAAGAGAAGTATAAATATTTAATTTTGAATGTTGAATTCTATCTCCACATATTACGATATGGTGGAAAAGGAAAGATAATTTGCAAGAGCTAAATCCTCATTTACTATATGACAAGACTAGAGTGAGCATCCAGAAATAGTAGTTACAAACATATTATGAAGAAGTAAAAATGTAAATGCCAAAGCATACATCTGAAGTAGGAAAGGATTTGGTAGGAGACTGCTTTATTTTATTAAAAGCCATTTGTAATATATGATCTTATAGAAATAAGTGAATGTATTTTTTTTGGAAAAAAAATCCAAATGGAAGTTATATTGGGAAGAAGCAGGACCTTTAAAATGTCTTAAAAAGCTTCAAATAGATCATGGCAACATAAAGGAGGCTTGCTATAAGGTTCAGGTCACTTAAGGAGCAATGCTTCAAGTGTTTTAATATATTTTAATATCAACAAACATAGGGGCTGGCTTATAGCAGTTTGCAGACTTGGTGTGGCAAATACTTTCAAGAGACCATGTGTTTCCTTTAAGAAATTTTGTCATATGCTTGGTTATGTTTTTTTTGAACACCTTTTTGTGTGTGTGGGGTGTGGCGTGGGAGTGGGCAGGTTTTGGGAGTTAAATTCACTTTGTAAAATTATCTCAGTTTGGGTTTTTGAATTCAGGCATTTCATCCTATTGTGAAAGACCAACTCCATCTTATATTTACAATGGCTGAGTAGTGGTAATAAGGCAAAGCAGTCAAAAGCAATTCCTAGCAAATGTTGTCTATCTCTAGTCTTCACAGAGTTATGAAAACAAACTTCAGGGGATTGCTTCTGATCCCCAGAACTTGAGACCTCTGATCAGGAGGATCACACCTCTCTGTGGTACTTGCTCAAATTCTTTTCTGCTAAACACATACTGTCCAAATCGCACTATCTCGGCAGAGCCATTTTTGTTAAGAGAAACTTACATATTCATTTTTTCAACAAGACATATACGAGAGTTAGGTGCTCTAAGTAGTACATAAACAAAGGCTTCAGGTTTCCTGTCATACCACAGCTGTTAATGACATAGGCAGATCTGCCCACTTCCCTAGCTGGGGCATCAGCTGGCAGTTCTTTGCCACTTCCTGGCTCCCAGCTCATTTTTGTTCTGATTCTGTTCTCTAGATAACGGCGATTTACATGAACATGTAAAGCTGTTCAGGAAAATTCTTCTTGGGAATTGCTCTTAACATCAAAACTGATCCTTGTTTTTTTAACACAAATTTGACATAAAGCTAATCATGAGTTAAAATTCACACAAAACATTATGCTGATGTTTTTGCCAAAATAAAATTCTGTTTTTTTAATACTAGTCATATACAAAGCTTACAGAGCCTGGGCACCACAAATCATCACAAATACTTCCTTTTTCTAATTTGGGACACCAACAACTTTTTATTCTTATTCTGACACCTACTTTTCTATTTTTTTCCACTTTGGCTCTAATTCCTCTGTCAGCTTCTGAAAAATTGGTGTCAGATGTGAGCTCCAGATAATTATTTTCCCCTGGGGTTTTACCTGTGTTTTTCTTCTCTTCACTTTTACATGCTGTTCCTGCATAATCTTATCCATAGATTCTCCCTAAACTTGCATTTTCAAAACTCTAGCTGACTTCTACTCCTTCTTCCTCTCTTTCCACTCCAAGTGTTACTCAAAATCAAGATATTAAAATATTAAAAACTCATGTTTAGGGAATCTGGGATGGCTCAGTGGGTTAAGTGCTCACTTTGCAGCCCCAGGGACTGAGGATTGAATCCAGCCCTGGCCTGTGCGGACCCATATGCTGAACTGGGGAGTGCCCCAGTTTGGTTCTCACCAGGGCAAGACCCCGGCCCAGTTCCTGCCCTGTGCAGCCCCGTGCCCACCTGTGGAATGAAACTATGTGGAAAGACCAATAATGTGCAACTATGGAGACTGTTCTGGGCCCTCCCCCTTCTCTCTGTCTCTGTGTCTCCTCTCGCTCTCTCTCTTTGTCAAAAACAATAAAAATAAATCTTTCAAAAAAAACAAACAAAAGAAAACTACTTATGTTTCTTTTCAGATCTACTTCCTCTCCTCCTATCCTGGTTAATTACTTAAAAGAAGTTGGGTCTCTTCCTCTATGTTTCCATAGCACTCTGCTCGTAATTCTATTCAATAGCCTATTGAGGTTATCTTTTATGTGTTTGTTCACCCCACCTCACCCACAAGAAGTTTTAAGAGACCTAAAGAAAGGAATAATGCTGTATTGATTTTCCCAGCTCCAGCGCCTAGAAAAGTGATCGACAAAATAAGCATTTACGAAATGTTATCTGACTAAACAGACTCCTCCATTTCCTCCTTTTCATAGTAAGTTCTGGATCATCTTCGACTCTGGTTATCTAAACTAGAAATCTTGGTATCATTACCCTCTTTTTCTTTCTTTTCATTTCTACCAGTCTTGCTCTTATATTGTTCCAGTTGTCTTTTTGCCTGTTTGCTTTCTACAGATAGCATTCTTCCAGATCTTTCTGCCCCCAATTTATGCTTACATCTACAGCAAGAGAAGTCAAATTAAAACGAGGCTACCTCTTGTCACACTCCTACATAAGAACTTTCAACACCCTATCAAGTAAAGAACAAATCCAAGTTTCTTAGCACTACACATAAAGCTTTTCTTCTATGTTGAATTCCGCCAACCTCTCTGTGATCACTTCTTTGTACAGTCTAGCTAAACCCACAGCTCAAAATCACCAAAACTCTAGTTACCTCCTAAACACAGAAGCTATATAGTGGGAGTAAGTGGGTTCAGAAAGTACCATTTTCTTCCTTTCTTTTTTTCAAAGATTTATTCTACTGTTTTGAGAAAAGGTGAGAAGAGAGAGAGAAATAGGGAGTGCCCTGGCAGTCTTCATAATTGTACATCCTTAGTTGTGACATGATTTCACTCCACACAGGTGGATGTGGGCCTGCATGGGGTGGGTACCGAACCAGGGTCTTCCCAGAAGGGAGGTGAGAACCTTTGCTGCCGAGCTACCCTGGTGGTTACCAGTTGCACCTTAGTTCAGGTCAGGGCCAGGAATCGAACCCTGGACCTCGTAATTACAAGGCAAGCACTCAACTACTGAGCTATCCTGCCATCCCTCCAAAAGCACCATTTTTATAAGCAGTTTTTCAAAAGAGATAAAGTGGAGACATAACTTGTTAAAACTATGATAAAATATATATTTAAGGAGCAACATAAAAGCAACATATTTTTTGAAAATGTTCTCAATGGAGGTCATCTTTATTTTTATTTGATAGTTTCCCTAACCAATGGCAAAATATCCCTCCTCTCAAATACTTCCGAATATTAAAACTTTGAACTCCTGCCATTATAAACATCACACCTCTGGGTCTTACACATTTCTGCCAACAATAGCTTCCAACCTTTCCCCCACTTTCCTCTCGACACTACTAATACCAGTACATTTTTTCAAGCAGCAGATTATCTTGAAATATTACCTGCCTGGGCTAAGCACACTTCCCCTGTTTCCATGGCACTTTCCCATAATCCTAAATCTGATAGTGAGATTATCTTTCAAATGTCTATTCTCTCCATCCACACACTATAGGTTCGTGAGGTCAGGGACTGTGCTTCCTTCATCTTTGTAGCCCCAGTACCTAGGAGAGGGACTGGCATCAGCTGGACATTCAATAAATACTTGTTGGCTGAAAGAACAGAGTAGTCTAGTTTTGTTCTTTGGTTGTGAATCTCTACCAGAGACCACTCTGTCTCTCAACTGGAAATAACAGACAGGTGGCAAGCCTCACTAAGGCAGCCATTTATAAAAATAATATGATGATGGATGAAATGAGTTCTTAACGCTGAGCTAGGCTGCTCTAGCTCCATGAACACAGTGACGGGACTAATCTTCTCTGAGAATATATTGTCTTGCAGCTGTTTTTCCTATTTACATGTAGACTGAAGTTAAATGGTGATTCTGTTTGTTGCTTCGTGTAGGCAATCTGTCTGGTAAAACTTACCATTAGCTCTAATGCTGCAGAACTTGATGTCAAATGGTACTTTAGCAAATGAGTTAGCAAATTTTGCTGTCAAGGGAGTAGACTTAGAAAAATTTTCTTTGACAAGAAATGTTTTTGCATGAAATTTTTATCATCCCAAGATAATTTTTATTGTCTTATTACTTTAAATTTTTGATCAGTTAATCCTCAAACTGGGTCAACTAAAACCAGAAGCACATGGATCCCTTCATTTATTCAACTGATCACTCAACAGTTCTTTGCTGAATTCTAACTCTCTATAAGGCAGTGTGCTGAATAATGGGTATACGAGTATAGCATGGAAAAAGCAAATGTGATCCCTATTCTCATGGGGTTTACAATATGGTGAGAAAGACATCAAATACACAACAAACCATATACAATATTAATAAAGATTATTTAACAAACAGCACCATTATTTTATTCCTGTGTGCATCCCTTTTCATTTCCTATGGTGAAAATTTCAAATTTAACCAATCAAAGTATTCAAATTACGAATGAACCTATTCCTGTCTAATACACTCTCAGGTAATAATATCATCTCTGAAAAAAATATAAGGTAAATACCGGGCATGAACACTCAAATTCCCTTCTCTGGTCTTTACAATGAATCTGCATTTTACTTTCCATACTCTTAACTTATTATTTCAAGAGGAAGAAATATCCCAGCTCCTCTCCAAGGATTATGCTATATCACTTATTCCAACTTTTCAAGATTCACTGAGAGACATGGTTCCATCTTTTGGCTTGGTCTCTATTAACATGTTCAATATCTCCTATAGTAAGAAGGATATTTTTGAGTTCTTAATCCCTCCAATCACTCTTTTGTCATGTCATGTGCCTACATTGATGCTCTCCACTCACCAATAAAAAGGGGGGAGAGAGGGGATTTGCAAAATTCACTTTCATCTTAATTCTCTTTAACCTGTCTTCCACACATATTATTTGATTAAAACTCTTGATTGAAGTTTACCAGTAATTTCCTTTCACTTAAAGTAGAAATCTGTAAGTTGTATCATGCGATATCTACACCTGGCATTGTTGTCTTGACTTCCTTTGGGATCATCCTTTCCCCCACTCTCAGCCCATGTGGGTTCATCCTATCCTTAGCATCAAGAGTAAACATGTAATCCAAACACAAGGCACTCAACACAGGCCATGATGAAAGTGTTTGGGATTGTCATAGGTCCTCATTAGAGCCAATCAGAACTACCCTGTTTCCCCGAAAATAAGACAGTGTCTTATATTAATTTTTGCTCCCAAAGATGCGCTTAGTCTTATTTTAGGGGGGATGCCTTATACGTATTTCAGAGAGAGGCAAAACTGTAAGTAGGTCTTATTTTCGGGGGATGTCTTACTTTCGGGGAAACACGGTAATACTGGAAGTGAGGTTGAAGGTGACTTATAAGAGAAAGCTCTTTCTTTTTATATGGACTTGGACTTAAATGCATATAGGCTGAGCCTGCTGCTGCCCAGTTGTCAGACTAAAGGAAAAGCCTTTCAGAAATTAGAGACAGAACAGGAAATGAAGCCAAGAGATGAAAAAGAGAAATTATGCCGGATTTTTCACTGACTGCACTCCTAAATCTAGCGAAACCTAGTAACAGAACTATCCTTGTACTTTACAGTAATGCGAGTCAATAAATTATGTTTGCTTTATTTAGTTGGGTCCTGCAGTTGTTGTCATTTGCAGCAAAAATAGCAATACTTTATACATTACCAAAAAATTTAGTGGCTAGTAGTTGACAAAACTAATTACTCTTTTTAAAAAATACATACTATTGCTATCTTTACCCACTTTTTTCTGATCTCTTTAATACCCTCTAGTTTCTTCTTTTTATAGCATAATATTGCAGAACTTCAGGATTAGAATAGACAAGGGGCAAAGAAACTAGTATGCATTGAGATCCTTAGGGAAAGCACATTTTATATGTGAAATACACGTCGGAAGTGTAACTGCACTTTTTGGAATTATGTTTGGTAAGCCAACAGTGCTATTGACTAAAATGCCGGAGAAGACATATTAGATAAAGAGAAAATAGTTATAAATTTGGACTGCACCCTATCATTTCTATTCTGAGTTTAAAGAATTGAATATTAATGAGGCACAGAATGAAGGTTTTCATAGCAATAATGCCTTTTATTCTAGTTTAAAAAAGAATGAGAGAACTGTTTATTGCATTTTTATACTAGCACACTTTCTGGAAAGCAATTAAATTGCCTTGCCACCTCAGTTTTTAGAAAGCAAAAGGTTAGAAAATACAATAAAGCTGAACATTATTTCCAGAAAGAACTGAAAGTCATTGGACTGTGAGATATTTGAAATCTTATCAAAAAGCAGAATTTATGGCCCTATGAGTTATGGAAAAGGAAATTGAATTGTGTGTTTTATTTTTAAAACACAACCACTAAAACAGTGTTTCCATAGTAACAAGGTCAATACCAGTAAGGATTACAGATCCTCTTTTTTTCTACTAGTGAGTTTAAAGATTTTTTTCAAATACTACTTCAAAAGTTCTATTTGAAAAAGTATAGCTTTTCTGATCATTCATCTGAAGCAAAAATGAGGAAAAACACACATGGAGCATAGAACTTCTCATGTTTTATGGATTATGAGCATTCATGGCTGTCATAATTTTAAAAAGAAGCTTGCCTGACTAGCTATTATGCCAACTCCTGAACACCGGGTTCGATTAGCCTGATTGTAAATCTGAACAAACAGAAGTTGTTTGTAGTAGTATTCAAACAGAAATAAAAGGTGGCACAGTACTAAAGAAAAAAAAACAACATACTTTTTTGTCATCTAAATATTGAAAGAGTTAAGTAAATAATCCCTATTATTAGAAATATTTCAAAAGCTCAGATAAAATAAGATATCACTACTAGAGGAAGGTTAGAAAGATATAGGCCTCATTTTGTTTACAACACAAATAACTATCTCTTGGCCATAAAATCAATTTAGTTAGCCCTACCAGGAAATGGCTTTTCCTTTCTCTTTCTTTTGTGTAAAGAAACTCTGCCTATATGATGATCAGTTGTGTCATCTTATCTTCCCCATGAAATAGCGAGCCCCTAGAGAGCAGAGACATTTTATTTTTATTTCTCTTTGTATTTACAATTGTATCTTATAACATTTTAAAAAGATTTATTTTACTGTTTTTTACAGAGACAGACAGAAACAGAGACAAAAAGACACAGAGAGAAAGGGAAGGGTCCAGAGCAGTCTCCACATTGTAAGTCTACAGTTTTCGACATGGTTTCATTCCACACAGGTGGGTGAATGCTGTGCAGGGTGGAAACTGGTCTGGGGGCCTCCCGCATGGGAGGCATGGCCCCTTGAGCCAGGGGCTGAATGGGGGTGGGGAGGAGAACCAAAGTGGGGCCTCCTGCATGGTAAGCACAACCCAGTTCAGCATATGGGTCTGCATGGGCTGCGGCCGGGTTTTAATCTTTGGCCCCTGGGGCTGCAAAGTGAGCTCTTAACCCGCTGAGCCGGACTGGTTTCCCCTCTATCTTATAACATTTTGTATATAAAAGATACTAAGAAAAAGTAAGTGGAGAATGAATCATGAAAAATAATAACGTAAGAGTAACAAAAATAACAGATATTTTGGTCTATTTTTGGAAATGATGTGTCAGTTAGAAGTGCAGTCATGATTTTAACCTCTTTAACCCAGGATGCTCCAGATCTTTGTTCAAACTCATGACTGCTAAATAATGGATCCGGATGCTGACCCTTACATGGTCCCCTCAGAACCTCTGCAGGTGGGGACCTGACATAGTATTTTCAAAAGCTACTCAGGTAAGTCTAACTTGAAGCCAGGAAAACCACTGATTGCTTCAAACTGTTCTCCTGGAACTCAATTAATGAATTATTTACATTTAACTACTTGTTTTTGTTTTCAACATTGCCTCAAAATACTATCCCAAATCTATGAGACATTTTATTATCACCTAATGATTTATTCTCCAGGATCGTTTTTCATAATAAACACTTCAATTAAAATAGTTCTGTCTTGAACTATTAAAATTTTTAGATAAAAATTAGTATTTATTGTATTCTGTTTCATATACTTATCAGTTTTTGTTGCTGTGAATTCAGCTTTTGAAAATTGGAACAGAATACAGTACCAACATAATATGAGGTGTGACAAAAGTTCATGAACTCATTCTAGAGAAAGTGCTGCATACTTCATTGTTGAATATCATTATAGTCACCTTTGAAGTACTCTCCTTGGGAAGCTATGGAACAACTCCAATGCCTAGTCTACCCTTTAATGCAATTTTGGACCTCTTTTTCTGAAATGGCCATCAGAGCTGTCACCCTATTACCCTCGATGTCCTGAATGTCATCAAGATGTCTTCCTTTAAATATTTCCTTTATCTTTGGGTAAAGGAAAAAGTCTTTGGGGGCCAGATCAGGTGAGTAGGGAGGGTGTCCCAGTAAAGTTATTTGTTGACTTGCTAAAAACTCCCTCACAGACATGCCACGTGAGCTGATCATGATTCATTGTGGTGATGCAAGACCAAGAGTTGCTGGTGAAAAGTTCAGGTAATTTTCAGCTTTTTCACACAGTCTTTTTAGCATGTTAAAATAGTCAGCTAGGTTGACTGTCCAGTTGGTACAAATTCATCATGAACAAGCTCTATGATATCAAAAAAGGTTAGCAGCATCAGTTTGACTCTTGCTTTGGATTGGTGGGACTTCTTTGGATGTGGAGAATTGGCTGATTTCCATTGCGCACTTGGACACTTTGTTTCAGAGTCACATTGGTACACTCATATTTCACGAATAGTGATAACACAGCCCAAAACATTGTCTTGCCTCTTCAAAAGTTCTCAACAAACTCAAGCTCTGACATTCTTGCAACAGTACACAAAAGCACGCAACAACAATAATGAACACCACTCAACAAGACACTGCCACACATCGACATGAACACAGCTGTGAGACCCTGATATAGCAAGGTTATGAAACCTTACCAACTTGTTTGTACAGAGCTGCCAATGTAAGGGCACGATGGCAAGTTTGCAAACTTAATTGTCACACCTCATAGATGCTAAATAATATCAGCAGCATTTAACATATAATTTTGTTCTTCTGTGCTTACCCTTCTTGGGTCTGTAATGCCTTTTACACCCTCATCTATCTGTAAAAATTCAGATTAATGTTTCAAAACACATAGATCATATTTTTCTTTCTTTAGGAAGCCCTCCCTGATTCAGACAGACTAATAAGTACTTCATTCTTTGGCACTGCCACTGACCCTTGTTTAGGCTTCTATTTTGTACTTCTCATACTGTATTGTTATTTCTTTTTCTTTCTTTTCTTAAAAAAAAAAACATGTCCCTTCTCCATACCTAATTGAACAATTGGAAGCAGGTATTGACTTATGCCTCTCTGCTCTTTTCTCTCAGGGCACAAAATAGCTACAAACAACGGGCATTCAATAAGTGTTTACTAAATGAGAGAGTAAATGGCCACATTTAAGTGAACCAGGTGCATTTCAAAAATACTACTGTAATGGATTGAATTGTGTGTGTCCCCAATAAACTTCATATGTTGAAGTCCTGACCCCAATGAGATGGTGTCTGGAGATGGGGACTTTGGGAGATAATTAGGTTTAGATGAAGTCATGAGGGCCCTCTTAATGGTACAGTGCCCACAAGTATGACACATATCAGAGAGCTTGCTGTCTCTCACTCTCTACCATGTGAAGGAAGACATAGCAGGAAGACAAGAAAGAGATTTCTCACTGGAATCCAACTCTGCTGGTAACCTCCAAACTACGAGAAAATAAATTTCTATTGTTGAAGCCACCCAATCTATAGTATTTTGTCCCAGCAACCTAAACTGGCTAATGTAACTATAATCTAGGATTAAGTTGTTTGAAGAGAACATTAATATAAACATCATAGATTAATATACTGTTCCCTTTTATTTAAATATTAAAAACAAAACAAAACAGTTGTTTGTTTTTTCAAAGAAAGGCCATATCAATTGCAATCAGACTAGATATTTATACTTCCTTCTAAATAAATTTGAGATGTAATTTTTGGTATTTTACTGGTAAACCTAGAAGCCTAACTGATTTTGCTGAACAACAATTAATGTTGTAAAGTAAGCTGTATCTTAGGGAACACAATGTTAATTATGGCTACTCACCAAGCTTCTTTTATTTATTTATTTTCTCACAGATAACTTCCATTGAAGACCTAGCATGTCCATTGCACTGTCCCAGACATTATGTTTAAAATTAGTTTCACTTTGTCTTATTTGGGATAAAGAAAATATCTAAGGTCTCACGGAAACTCCATAATGTAGTATTCACTTATTTATTCAACAAATATTTATTGTACATTGTTGAGATCTAATTTTGCATTTAAAGCCAATTCAGTTTTATTTCAGAATGTTCTTGGGGCTATGGATATAAACTACCCAGTCCTTACCTGGTAAATCTGTTCTGTAATCAAAGCATAAAAACTGCAGTTTAGATCAGCAATACCCACATTCCAAATTTTAGAGATCAGTAGAGAAATTTTGGGGAATTAATACCAAGTTGCCAACATTTTATTTGGCCAAACAATAACATTCAAAACAAATAAATACCGCTATCAGCTATCACTATCAGTTCACAAATGACAAAGCATTTTAACACAAAATAATTAAAAAATGTAATCTTACTAGAGAATAATGGGTGGCTTTCTGTGTGATTACATTTTGTTTAATGGTGAAAAAAAAAAGAAAAGAAAAAGAAAATATTCTTTATTCTTTTCATTATAGCCCAGATTGGAAAAATTTTATTAAGAACAAATCCATCTCTGAGGTATAAAATTCTGCCATCTACCATTTTTTTCCTGAGTGCTCTATTGCAATCCTATTCTCACTATCAAAAATCTCTTCTTTATTCTAATTGTTGGGGGCTGACCATTAAAATAAATAAGTAAACTCAGTTTAATCTCATCAGGCAGGCAGGATTCAAAGGAAAGATGTATGCCTACTTAGATGTAATTATTTTCTCTCATTTTATCAAGTATTAAGGTTAAATGATGCTACCAGAATTACTTTACATTTCAGTATTTATGTCACATAAATATCTATCTATGAAAGGTTATAAATTGAAGACCAACCAACATAGCAACAAAACTTACATGTGTGGACCCAATGAAATTACCCTTGTCATTACAATTCCAAGAATCAGAGTTGTTAAAACTGTAGAAATAAGAGAGATCTGCAAAAGAAAATGTAAAGATATCATTAGAATAGATATCATTAATATTTTATCAAAAATATTAGGTGCTTCTCTTTTTGTGTAAATGCATGTACAATTTTAAATACAATTATTTAGTAGTTTACACTCATAGACTGAAATGATAATCTCAGATATGTAGCTTTTTTTATCAGTACATAGCCTTAGTTTTTCCCTCTAAATAGAAGTATCATATATAACTATTGTAATCTTGCAATATGGAATAAACTCTTTTTAGTGGCTTCCTGGTGATTTTCCTTTAGGAAAGTAAAATGAGTTTATGTTTTCTTTTTATTCAGACCCTATTTTAGTCTTGACTTATGCTTTTATTTCTATTTATAACTGCTCCTTTTGCTTCTGTTTTTATCATACCATCACCCTTCCAACAATCCCCCCCTACATTTTTGGGTTCCATCTGCCCCTTCCTTTTTGTTCTCTAGGTCTGATAGTCTATTTTTCATTTGTGATTTTGCTGTTTGGTCTGTGTTTTTGTCTTCTGTGCCTTTTTCTTGCTCTCCTGTCACTTTATCAACTGGTAAAAAATAAATTGGTCTCTAAGTGTATGTGTTCTGTGCACTTATTACATTAGATCAATGGTTTTTCTCTTAATTTTTTAACGGATAAACACATTTTAGATTATTTTCTCTGATAGGAAAATTATAATATAAAATTGCTTTTATTTGATTGTCATTAACCTTGTTTTCTGTGCTGTTAGTTTTTAACTAGAAAAAAGATTCTATCATGAGTCTTCTGATCTACTGAAGAACAGAAATATTAAGTAATATTCCCCATGTCACATAGCAAGAAGGTGGAAATATCCTGACTACAGATCAGGGCTCCTAACTACACTGCTTTGCTCATTGAGAGATTTAATTAGATATTTCAATATGACAATTTTAAAGGACATTTAGGGAAAATGATTAGGTAATAATATGATAGAATATTAATAGATTTATTTTCATAAATTCCTTTCCTTGTGTTCTGAGATGGTGACATTTATGTTTACATTGAACATGTGAATGGAAAACAGTCTAGCCATTTCAGATAATTCAAATAAAAAGCACCTTTTGACACATCTTGTTTATTTCTAGATGATTGTTAGGGAAGGAATGCAGAATAGTCAGAATATTCTGGAATATTACCTTCACTCTAAACTCTATCTGGAAGGAGGAACCTCTTAACTGTGAATAAACATCAAATATCACAATGAAAAGTAAAATCCAATCAACTGTTGGGTTTTTAAAAGTAGAATATAAAATATCATATGTATAACTTAAAAATTTTTTTTTTTTTTTTTTTTTTATCTTTTCACATTTATAGAGAGAAATTATCTTTTTGTCTTCAGTGCATAGCCATTTCCACTTTACTTTTTGACAGATAGAGAGAGAGACAGAGACAGAGACAGTTAGAGAACCGAACTGTGGGAACTCCCCAGTTCAGCACGTGGGTCCTGCCTGGGCCGGAGCCAGGATTCGATCCTCGGTCCTCAGGGCCTCAAAGCGAGCGCTCAACCCGCTGAGCCGTCCCGGCTTTCCCTAAAAATTTTTTCTTTGGAATGCTTAGTATCATGTAGCTACAGAACCAATAATATTTTGTGAAAAATACAAGCATTCCTTGAGATTAAGGGACTAAAATACAGCCAGATAAAGGCTACTCTATGTTAATGCCCATATGTGATGAGTTGAATAATAATTTGGTTGGATTCATTAGAAAGAAATCAGTGTGTGTACTTAGCAATACTAATCAAATATTAGCTAAATTCTAAAAAATTAATCAATTAGTACATTGACTTTTGAATTCAATGGATAAAATATAGGCACAACAGATATTATAATTTACAAAGAAGGGGAAGCCGGGATGGCTCAGTGGGTTAAGCGCTCACTTTGCAGCGCTGGGGACCGAGGATCGAATCCCGACCCCAGCCCGTGCGGAACCATGTGCTGAACTGGGAGCTCCTCCAGTTCAGTTCTCTCTCTGTATCTCTCTCTCTCTCTCTCTCTCTCTCTCTCTGTCAAATAAATAAATAAATAAATAAATAAATAAAATATATATAATTTACAAAGAAATTTTAAGCCAATAAAGAGATCCATTCTTACTTCTAAATTTTAATTTTAAATTGTTTAACACACTATCTATAAAAATGATAGAACATTGTTCATAAATTAGATTTGGGGGATGCTGGGATGGCACAGTGGGTTGAGCTCTCGCTTTGCAGCCCCGGGGTCCAAGGATTGAATCCCAGCCCTGGCCTATGTGGACCCATATGCTGAACTGGGGTGTGCCCTCAGTTCAGTTCTTGCTGGGGTGCATGCGGGAGGTCCTGGCCTGGTTCCTGCCTTGTGCAGTCCTGTGCCCATCTGTGGAGTGAAACTATATTGAAAACCAGTGATGTACAACTATGGAGACAGCTCTGGGCCCTTGCTCTTCTCTCTGCCTCTCTCCATCTATCTCTCTCTGTCAAAAAGATAATAATAATAAAAAAAGGATTTGGTTTAACTATAGTTCTTTATGTTTTCTAATTTTAACTATAGGTCTTTATATTTTCTAAATTTAATGGGGCTTTTTAATGATAATTAGAATAACTATCTTAAAAAGAAAAAAGAAAGGACCTATTTAATTTACACTTATCAACTATTTAACCATCCTTTCCCAAAAAGAAACTAAAGATTCAACCATAGTTTACTCTCCCATTATTATAAGTAAACTAAAAGAATCTAAAGTTAAATACTGTAATTAAGAATTTGGTCATGTAGAAGGTAGTTGGACACAATTAACGTAGGTAAGAAAGTACATTTCTGTGCCAACTTAAAATACAAAAATTACCTTTCCAAGCTTCACTACATCTCGGTATAAGGACAAAGGCAGAGTAAAAGCCACCGTGGAAAACACAATAATGAAGTGGCGACCAATAAACAAGTTTTCAGGATCAACTAAAACACAATAAATATTAAAAAGTGTTTATAGATATGAGTAGCACACCAGTGACACAAGTAAGTAGCCAAATATTGAATTATCAAAATGACTTAAATAACATTAAATATTATCTAAAGGACAAAGATTTTTAAGAGCAAATATGCCAAACCATGAAAAACTACAAATAATTCACAAAAATGTAAATACAAAATAACTTAAGGATGAAGTTCAAATAATGTTATAATAGTTTACTTTTAAATTATTTCAATAGCCTCCTAATCAGTTTCCTTGATTCTTCCTTTCTTCATCTCCATAGAGTACAGTACACTCTTAACCTATAAACAAAGGCCCAAAAAACAAAACAAAACAAAACAAAACAAACAAACAACAAAACATTCAAACTCATTGTATTGCTTTTTGTCCAAAACCCTTTAGTGGCAAATCTGTTCATTCAGAAAGTAAGTTATCATATATGGGGACAAGGCATTTTCAAAGCCTTTTTTTAACTTCTGTATTTCAAAAAGATTTATATAGAACTTTAATAAAATTTCAAAAAGATTTAGATAAAAATATTCACTGTATTTCTATCCTTTTGTTGAGAAAGAATTATTTTCTCTAAAGGAAAAGAGAAGCAACTTTTCCGGGTAGAGAAGTCATAGCAAAGCTATGGAAACCTGCTATATAATGCAGACTCTTAGCTAGCATAACAAGTAAATAATATTGTGTGTGTCCAAATACAAAAATGTATAAACATAAATTAAAACATACTTATAAGAATTTATATATTTTAAAGCTGTGCTAATCACAATATTTGCTCCAGGAGATATATGTCTATTCCAATGAAGACATCATTGTGTAAAGTTTTAGCCCATTTTGAATTATTTCAGAGATCATGTTGTTAGGTTTTTGAAATGTCCTCAGTAATACCAAGTCTTTGTACAATTATTTCTGCAAAGTTTAAAGTCTGTAGAAGCCAAGTCTGTCATACATTGAGTGTAAAGAATATAAAAATAAGCTATTACTCTGAAAAGTGAGACTAATATTCTTATACGGCTAATAAACTAACTTACATGGAGGTTCTAAGATAGGGATTTCAAAATGGCATAAATTTACACACACATGTATATACAGGAATGGAAGAACTAATCATGAGTATTTGTTTAATCAGTCATAACTAAACAATTATCATAAAGTTGTCAATTAAAGCAATAAAACAGAAAGTTTAAGCTCTCAAACTCTGAATGCAAAGATTTACATATTGCTAGTGAATTTAATTTCAATTAAATTATCTGTATATCTGTTTCTAGGTACTCCTTCAAACTGCTTCCCCTATAAAATATTTGGTAGAAAATATTTTTTCTTCATTTGGAAAACTATAAGGCCTAGGAAGACACTAAAATACCCTGTTATGAAGCATATTTGAAGTAATACTAGGAGCCTAATAACTGAGGGTCTCCATTGGTATGCAGGACATTTTTCACTAATAATCTAATGATGAGCTCTATTATTTACACTGATGTAACAAAAATACACCCAAATACCGGGTAAGCATTTTAAATCAGGCATGTCTAACCTGCAGCCCAGGATGGCTTTGAATGAGGCCCAACACAAATTCTTAAAACATTGTAACATTTTTTGAGATTTCTTTTTCTAGTTTGTCAGCTATTGTTAGCGTTAGTATCTTTTATGTGTAGCCCAAGACAGTTCTTCCTCTAATATGGCCCAGGAAAGCCAAAAGATTGGACATTGCTGGTTTAAACAATAGTAAAAAAAATTGAACCCTGACATTTTTCAAAATTTTCAAAATCATCTAAACACACTACTTCTTACACCAATGTTTCTCATTACTTTGACTTGTATCATCAACCAACACTTTTGTTAGCTGGGAAAAACATAAGCAATTGTCCATCAGTCTAAGACATTGGTAATATATTTCAGGAGAAAAAAAATGCAACTTTATAGAGGATTTTATCTACTTCTAAATATACTTTGGCATCATATTAATCTTTACAAGACATACAATGATACATTATAAAATATCACATTCAACAATGTGAAGACACTGTGATACAAATAAAGTGTGTATTTTACTAAATGACCTATTATTTAAAAGTGATTTTTGATTACAAAATTAATAACTAAGAAGGGATTAAAAAAGGAAATTTATTTTTATGAGGAGTATACGAGGGCTGTTTGGAAAGTATCCAGAAATATAATATGAAAAATAGACGCATTTATGGCTGGATTTTTTCCAGATAGGCATTGTATATTCATATTATTATTTGTAAAATTAAAATAAATAAAAATTAATAATCAAAATGTCTCTATCAGGGGAAATTAAAGTACTTATGGCCTATATAACTGTATAGTAGATATTGTACAGGAGAATACTGAACTGTCAATTAAGCATATTGATTAGATCCCTACGTTTTGATATGAGGATGTCCCTAACATACTAAGAGAAAGAAGCATATTAATAGAACAAGATGTATAGTGTTATCATATTCATATGTCTATCTGAAGTTACATCCATCCTTAAAACTCTGAAAGTATACATGAAAAATTCAAAACTCAGGCTTCGGCTGGCCCCATGATCCCTTATTGTGATAGTCCATGGACTGCCTTTTTTTCTATAGTCATAATGATGGATCCAAGTTTCATCACCTGTAATAATCTTCTTTAAGAAGTCCTCACCTTCTTTTTAAAAAATTTCAAAACAATTGAAGGAATTTTTTCTGCTTTTAAGAATTTAATAAAAGCATGCTATTTGAAACAAACATCTGAATACTCTTCTATTTCAATGAGCACTGGGTGGAAAATGTAAGTATCTGTGTCTGCAAGGTCAAGAATTATGGAGGGGAAATATTGTGTGACTACACAGAACTCGTTATATCCAGTATGTATAATGTAACAAAAAATATTACAGTGGAGGCAAAATTTATCGACTTGCCTTTGTATAATAGTAACAACATTCTTTTTTTTTTTTTTTAAGATTTAGTTTTATTGTTTTTCACAGAGAGAGAGAGAGAGAGAGAGAGAGAGAGATACAGAGACAGAGACAGAGAGAGTGGGGAGGGCCCAGAACAGTCTTCATGGTTGTACATCATTGGTTTTTCCACATAGTTTTGTTCCACAGGTGGGCATGAGGCTGCACAGGGCAGGAAATGGGAGAGGGTCTTACCCTGGTGAGAACTGAACTAGGGGCACTCCCCAGTTGAGCATATGGGTCCACTCGGGCCGGGACTAGGATTTGATCCTCGGTCTCCAGAGCTGCAAATTGAGTGCTTAACCCACTGAGCCATCCTGGCTTCCCCAACATTCTTAAATATGACATAATAGTAATAATATTTTTAAGCAGCTAAATAAACTATGAACTACATAAAAAGTAGATTAATAGTTTAGAATCAGAATAGATGATGGGTATTGACAGATATTTGAAGTCATCCAACTCTTCAACTTGCAAGTATTTCATTTATAAATTATTATGGATCATATTAACTATGAAAAACTATATAAAAAATATGTTTACTCACCTTCTGGGATTCTTTGGAAAACTTTGCTCAAGGTGTCTCCAGTTATTATGTTGTAACTTATCATAGCTAAAAAAATAATTAAAATAATACAATCATTGAAAACTATAACTTTACTAACCAATGTCACCACAATAAATTTAATGAAAATTTAAACAAATAAACAAATATATTACTTTCAAATATATATTGTGATTAATATGTACAACTTCAAAAATAACTAGACAACAGATTTATGGGAGAATATAAAATCATATTGAAAAAAGACTTTCACTTTACAAATTGGTTCTTTCCAGAGCATCTTTATATAATACTGAGTTTTGTTAGTCACATAAAATATGATTTAGTTGCTATTTTAAGTTCAGTTTCTAAATACTTCTTCAGGAATCAATGTATTGCTCAAAGTGAGGAATTATAATAGAAAATAGTGATAGCTCCAAAATATGCCCTTGTTTAAAATTAAGATTTCGGGGAAATGTGTTCTTAGCCTTCAGTGGAGACATAAGGACCTAGTGCTTTGAGCAGTAGCTTCTGTATTACTGATGGAAAAACTTAAGTTAGTTTGGCCATTGGTGAATGTTAACATTTTATTTATTTAAGAAGTGCTAAGTGACATTTTCACCACTATGGTACAAACTTTAAATAGCATGTTGACTTTGTACATGGCTTCCACAAACCCTTAGGTTTTCAAAAAATGTATTTCAGCCTTAGCAGAAATCCATTGTTTTTTTCATGTACTTGTAACCACACATTATTCTATTTTTTACCAAACTAGGGAAGTACAAGCATCAATCTAATGAATATTGCTCTCATTTCATTTCAATGATATACTCAGAAACTAACCAAAAGGATGAGGATAAAAGGGAAAAATGGCTAAAGAAGTGGATGCTTAATTTGGAAAATATTCCAACTGCTGGCACTCTTTAATGACTATTCAATAACTATTAAAACTCCTTTATTCAGAAATGGCAGTACAGTTTTACAAATAAGTACAGTGCCATCTTTACATTCATCTTACCTATAAAAGGATACAAAAACTGTAGAACAGAGAGAAGGAGATACCCTGAAAAGCCGAAGGTTTTATTGACCAAAGACTGGTAAGTGTCTGTTCCAGAGAGGGCTCCTCCTTTTATCAATAAAACAAGGGAAAAGTCTGTGGCAAAAATAAAAAACACATGTCAGATTGCATTTAATACAAAGGTTTTTCATGTTTTGACTTAAAGAAAAAAGGGAAATTAAAAAAAAAGTGTTTAATGTAATGTTATAATAAATTAGCATGGCAAAACTTTTACCTTTCTTGAAATGGTACTGTTTCCAGTTATATATTTTTCAATCAAGGGGTAAATATACTTAACATATCCATGCAATGAACTGGACAGAGAGATAGAGTCAAGTGTCAGTTTTCCATTTTTCTTCCTAACCTAATCAATGCTATGAATGCGGCTCAACTGTCCAAACAACAGAATGTAGACAATCAAATATTTCAGAAGCATTTCTCATGTGAAGACTAAGAATAAAAAATGTGGGGAGGGGAAGCTGGGATGGCTCAGTGGGTTAAGCGCTTGCTTTGAAGCCCCGAGGTCTGAGGATCGAATCCTGGCCCTGGCCCTGGCCCTGGCCCAGGCAAAACCCACATGCTTCTCAAATGTGGTGAGGCCCCCAGTTCAGTTAAAAAAAAAAAAAAATGTGGGGAAGCCAGGATGGCTTAGTGGGTTATGCACTCGCTTTGCAGCCCAGGGGACTGAGGATTGAATCCTGATCCTGGCTTGTGTGGACCCATATGCTGAACTGGGTATGCTTCCCATACGGTAGGCCCCCAGCCCAGTTCCCATCCTGCATGGCCCCTGCCCACCTGTGTGTGATGAAACCATGTAGAAAACTGATGATGTACAACTGTGGAGACTGCTCTGGGCCCTTCCATTTCTCTCTGTCTCTGTCTCTTTCTATCTCTGTCTGTCTCTGTCAAAAACAAAACAAAAAATCTTTAAAAAGTGCTATAAGCATTCAGAAAAACAGTAGATTTAGAAGATAGTTTGTTTTATAACAAAGTACAAGTGACTCTATTTTATAGTTATGCTTACAAGAGTACACACATGTTGTTTTTAATTTACATTTTAGAGATTGAAATTTCAAGTATAGGGGATGGTGAGGTAGCTCAACAGATTGAGCTCTTGCCTTGCAGCTGCAAGGTCCAGTGACTGAACTCCAACCCCAGCCTGTACAAACCCAAATACTGAACTGCAGTACAACTGGTAACAGCTGGGGTAGCTTGGAGGTGAATGTTGTCATCTCCCATGGGTGAGGTCCCCAGTGTGGTTCTCACCCCACATGGCTCCATAAATCACCTGTGTGGAATGAAACTATGTCATGACTAATGATGTACAACTATGAAGACTGCTCTGGGCCCTCCCCTCTTCTCTCTGTGTGTGTCTCTCTCTCACCTTCTCTCAAACAATAAAATAAACCTAAAAAAATTAAAATAAAAAAAATTAAATTTCAATTTTATAGTTGATACTGAGTTTTATAGAAGTTCAAAATGTATTGCTTGAAGATAGCAATTTGCTAAGAATTTGATCAATAATAAATATAAATGATTTTATCTATTTGTAAAATACAGAGTATAAATATATTATCATAAAAGTTTTAGAAATTTCAAATATCAATCACTATAATAGTTTGATCTCACTCTAATATATTATATGCAAATTTTAGGTAATGCATGAATGAGTTTATGTTATTCAAAAGGGAAATTTTATTCTAAATTATTATGTATGCTTGAACAATAAAATTAAGTTTACTTTAATCAACAAATAAAAAACATTGACGCAATTAAAAATAAAACTATTTGTTATAAATATTTATAATTCTTTTTTGTTCCTTATCATTGCACAAAGAAACAATTTAGCACAACTGCCTGTTGAATTGGACATGTCTCATTAGAGGCCTTCAAAAGACAAAAGAAAAATTCTAGAGATAAATCATTGTGTAATTACAGTGTCAATTTGAAGAAAAAATTCATATTATACCGTACTTAACCTAGTGAATGACACTGCAGTTGTATTGGGTACACAGTTACGCACAGGATGTGATTTTCTCTCTCTTTTTTCATGCTCATTTTTCCACCATAGGTGATTTCTTTTTGTCCTTTAAATAATTTGGATAAATTATTTACCCAAAATTTAAAGTTAAAATACAAAGACAAAAATGTAAATAGTTGTAATATGGTTACCACATTGATTTCCTTCCCCATCATGGAAATATCTTCCAAAAAGTTCATCAATGAGCTCCAAATTGATCAATCCAGTTGGCACACCCCCTAAATCTTAATCTTATTTGTTCTTTCAGTACCACCTTTTCCCACTGTTTACTGTTTCCCTCTTTTTCAACTATTTGCACTTGGCCTTGTGACATCACTGTCTTCTGGGTTTCCTCCCACAGTTTTGACCATTTAATACTCAGTTTTTCACCAATTGCTTTTACTCTGGATTCTTAGACGTTTTTCCCACTCTTCAAGATGTTCTACTGTGACCGTAATCATGCCCATGATTTTAATTTTCCTACAAATGTTAGTAACCCCTAAATTTGTATCTCTATACCAGACTCTGAAACTGCAGATTTCTACATCTAGATGCCTAATAAACATTTTACATAGGAGGTCCTATTATTTTTAAATATTCATATTCTGATTTATATAATTGTTCTAGAACCTGCTTCTTGATCTATAGTTCTCCAATCTGTGAACAATAGCAATAGAAATTTGAGAATCTTCCTAAATTTCTCTTTAGCCATCATCTTCCATCTTCCTCTGGTATCTAAGTCCATTAACTACTGCATCATAAATTATTCAACTGTATCCTCTCATTTTTAATCTCAAACCTGCTTTATTTTAGGGTTAAAGCCTTTACTATTTACTTCCTGGATTACTGCAATAAACTTCTTTTTTTATTGTTAAATTTATTGGGGTGACATTAGTTGATAACCATTACATTGTTTCCAGATGTACAATTCTACATTACATAGTCTATGCATTTCATTATGTGCTCTCCACCCAAAATCATTTCTTTTTTCATCACCATATATTTGATGCCTCCTCCCATGCAATAAACTTCTAGTAGTTTTCTCTTCCACCAGTCTCACCTCCCACCAAAACGTTTTTGACATCTGCTAAGACTTTCTCAACATTCCCTTCTACCAGATGGATCTGACCATGGCATAAATCTGATCATATCTTCTGCTTAAATATTCCAGGGGATCCTCTATTGCCTTTGAATATAAACCAATTCCTTTTCATGAGGCAGAAAAATAATTATTTATTAGCTGTGTGACCTTGGGTGAAGAAATTGACTTTTTTGAGTCTCACATTTAAAGTAAGGCAATATACTAACCTTGATGAGTCTGTGAGGATCATGATATTTAAATGTCTACCACAATACCTGGTGTGATACAGAGGCTAAATGAATAAGAGCTTTTACTGTTTTTAATTATTTTCTATAAGCTTCATGTGGTGGTGGAAAAGCATTGTATTTGGAGTCCAATGATAATGATAGTAATGGTTACAACCACAAAAACACTAGCAAATACCTTCACAACACTTTCTGTGTGCTTTATATGTACTAACTTGTTTAATCTTCACAACAGCCTCAGGCAGGTGCTATTATTAACTCCCACTTAATAGATGAGAAAGGTGAGGCACAGAAAGTTAAAATGCCTAACTTCAAGGAGCTAGTAGTAATGGGAGTTAAGACTCAAACCTTAGTAGTTTAGCCCCAGATTCCATGCACTTAATCCAAATCTTAACTCTTGCTGCAAGTTACTGCAGACCTTGGGAAAGTTCTTTCAATCTATTTTAAGTCACAATGTCATCCTGCATCAAAGCAGAACACAAACACTAACTTTATGGACTGGGAAGGATTATGTGTAGTGGCAGTTATGATCGGCATCTAGCCAGTCCTTAGGAAATGGTAATGATTATCATTACAGGAGAGCCTTCATAAAAGCCCCTGCAGACCTCTCTACCATCATCTACCTCTACTTAAGAACATCAACCCTGCATTTTAGCGAGACTGAATCATTACACCATCCCCTTTCTTAGTTCTACATTTCCAACCCGTTAGAGTACCCTTCTATTTTCTTTGTTCACTCATGTGTTTTTTTCATAAACACTCAGTGGAGGTTATTGCCTCCTCCCCAAAACATACCTGCTTCTTTGAGGCTGGGTTAAGCACCGAAGTCTCTATCATCATGCACATATTTCTACTGTGGTATTTGTCCTGAAGTATTATAATTATGTGTTTTTACCTGTCTGTCACACTACACTGTGAACTTCATACAGACAGGAATAATGCTCTTCACTGCTACAGTGTCAGTAATATTTGCTGAATGAATCAATGACCAATTGAGCAGGATTGCTAGATATCTACATACCTGATGCAAATGAACGTGATAAATGACAATAAATACATTTAAAAATATTTTGAAACCACAAAATACATAGGCATTAATTATAGTTCCTTTGTTTAAAACTAGGAAAACTTCACAGAAGAGTTGAGTAATACCTTGAAGGATGAACAAGATTTCACCAGGTAGAGAAGAAAAAGAATGCCAGCAGAACTGACCATGGGAAAGCAGCGTGAGAGCCTGTATGTGAGGAATGAAATAGTGTAGAATAGCTAAAACATAAGGGCTACACACGGTAGTGTTGGTGACAGGGTGAGAGAGCTTAGAGTAGTTAGAGGTGAGACTGAAAATGAAGATCGTGAATACACATGAAGGAATTTAAAAGGAACAATTTTCTTTCCTGTTGTTACTATAAAGTCTCAGGATGTTTTGACTGGGGGAATGAAATGGATCAGCTTGTTTTACAAAGACAACTCTTGCAGCAGTATGAAGGACTGATCTGAAAGTGGACAGATGCTAAAGATAGTAAAACAGCAACTTATTGACCAAGGAAGAGAAGCAATGAATACTTCAGTAACCGAGGAGGTAATCAATGTCATAGGTATAAATTTTGATGAAGAATTGTATGCTTGGAACAAAAATGTTGAGTTTCATAAAAGTTCAAAATGTATTGCTTGAAGAAAGCAATTTGCTAAGAATTTGAGCAATAATAAATATAAATAATTTTATCTGTAAAACATGGAGTATAAATATATTATCATAAAAGTTTTAGAAATTTCAAATATCAAACAGTATAACATTTTGATTTCACTCTAATATATTATATGTAAATTTTAGGTAATGCATGAATGAGTCTATGTTATTCAAAAGGGAAATTTTCTTTTAAATTATTATGTATGCTTGGACAATAAAATTTATTTTACTTTAATCAACAAATAAAAAACTTTGAAGCAATTAAAAATAAAACTATTTGTTATAAATATTTATAATTCTTTTTTGTTCCTTATCATTACACAAAGAAACAGAATTTAGCAAAACTGCCTGTTGAATTGGACATGTCTCATTAGAGGCCTTCAAAAGACAAAAGAAAAATTCTAGAGATAAATCATTGTGTAATTACAGTGTCAATTTGAAGGAAAATTCCATATTATACCATACTTAAAATTTTTTCTCAGGGAATCCGGGATGGCTCAGTAGATTAAATGCTCACTTTGCAGCCCCAGGAATCAAGTCCTGGCCCCAGGCCGTGTGGACCCATACGCTGAACTGGGGTGTGCTTCCTATGCAAGAGGCCCCTAGTTTGGTTCATGCTGGGGCGAGCTTCCCATGTGGGAGGCCCCCGATTCAGCCCCCAGCTTGTGGGGGCATGCCTCGCATGCCAGAGGCTCTGCACCCCTGGTCTTGTTCCTGCCCTGCATGGCCCCCACCCACCTGTGTGGAATGAAACCATATCCAAAACTGATGACATAGGGCTGTGGAGACTACTCTGAAACCTCCCCTTCTCTTTCTCTCTCTCTCTGTCTCTGTCAAAAACAATAAAATAAATCTTAAAAAAAAAAGAAAAAAAAGAAAAAAGTGAAACCCACTAACTAGAGTTCAATATTTGTTATAAAAATGTCTTTATTTTTCTCTTAAAGGAATGAACAAAATGAATGTGGCTGAGGGGGGGATCCAAGTATATGGTGGTAGATAAAAAACAAAACCTGATTCTGGGTGATGAGCTCATGATACAACACATAGATGATGTATTGTAGAACTGTATGTCTGGAAACCATGTAACTTTGCTGACCAATGCCGCCCCAATAAATTTAATAATAATTAGAAACAAAAGAAAATAAATCAGAGTCTATATATACATTTCTTGCATTTGTGTGGTTATCCTTTATCAAAATTATTTAAAGATTTTGATCATGCAACTAAATTAGTAAGAGTAACCAATCTTCACTGATGGGCAACTTTGCAATATATTCCTTTGCAAAGGACTGCTCACAGTGATTGCTTTATGTCTATACATAGTATCAATTGAAAAAGTCATTCACAGGATCATTTATGTATAATATGATTTGGCTTTAATAAACTGTTCATTCTCCTCAAGTATTAAAGTCTTAGGTGATACATATTAAAAAAAATTTTTTTTTAATCTACTGGTATACAATGTGCATAAATGTTTACAGAACACTTAAACAAGCCATGGTTATTATGCAGGAGTGGAAATTAATTTTTTGTCAGTGCTAATTGACTGGGAAACAGGAAATTAGAAACGACAAGGGTAAAACCTTGGATGGTGTTTTTCTTAGTGTGATAAATGGGCTCATGAACAGAATGCAATATTTAAACACCAGCAACTCTAGATAAGCATAATGTTGTGGATCCTACATGACTAAGTTATGAGTCTTAAGCTACAAAATAAGAGCTGTAGAAGCTAAAAGCAGCTTAGGTTTGGGGAGTGGTAGTAGTGAGAAGAGAGCAGGGTGGAAGGGAGCTCAGTGCTTCCGAATTCTGACTTTGGTATCTACTGCATGCTTTACTCTTTCTTCCTCAGCCTGAGAAAAAACAGCAGTCATAGACTGGTCTTGGAAGCCTGAGTTTATGAAGGATGCCTTCTTGGTTAACATCTTCCGAAGCAGAGCTGACACAGATTCTTGGGAAAGGGTTTTAAGAGAGTGCTTCCAGGACAAGAGGAGTGGGAGGTTAGGGCACGGACCATAGCTCAGCAAAGATGAGGTTTCTGGTGGAGACTAGCTACAGTTTAGCCCTGAAGTGGTGGCGCTTTGTAGTTCCAATTGCATTACACATTGGTCCCTCCTGAAGGTAAGGTTTCTGTCAGTCAGTCATTGGCTGAGGGCTTTGGGGAAATGGTGGCTGGAGCTCATAACCTCACAGGAAGGTGGCACCACTGAGGCCCAGGTCAACATTCTGGAGATGGAGACAGCTGAGGTGTTTTGCATTACCTGGTAAAAGGGCATGTAGGTGCCCACACATAGTGGCCACCATAGCAGCAACCACAACAGGTATCTGATATTGCTGGCTCTACCACAGTGATCTTAAGGTAGAGGAAAAACCCTGTGTTTGTCATGAGGTGAGTTTGTGGGATGACAAGGCAAGGCTGAGGACAACAGAAAGAGGAGATGATTAACAAGTGCACGTAGACAGGGGAATGTCAAAACGTGTGACTGAACATGTTACATGAAAAGGGGGCAGCAGAAGAGAAGTAGTACAGAAGCACTCTATGGCTACACTTAAAGGTAGGGGCAGGTTGGGAGCCTGGGCAGGCCTGGGCAAGGTCAGGAGCACCAAGGCTTTCAGATGCAACTGCACAAACACAGCTGGGAAAGGTTGCTCGTGTTGTGTGTACCTGCCCATGGTTTTTGTGGGAAAAGAAGTGCTGATGTCTACACTTTCGAAGCAAGATCTGTCTTAGCCTTACGTAGCCTTAAAATGACTCCCGTCTCTACCACTTTCTGCATAAATTGACAGGGGCACATGAAAAGGATTTAGGCTTAGTTGTATGTAATGCTTTTCTAATCTGTTCAGAGGATTAGCAAGAAATGAAAATCTCCTCAGACATAATTGTCTAAATTCTCTAGAATTCTTTGATGCACTAAAATTAGGAAATTCAATCATTATGTGTGCGTGTATGTGTGTGTGTGAACGAGTTCTGGTGCAATTTAAGTTGCAGGAAGAAGCAATTATATAGTATTTTACCTGTGACATATGAAACCCAGAATAAAAGCAATATTCCCAGAGGAAAGCCAGCTTGCTTCATTGAATAAGGCAATCCTGAAAAAACATAAAATGCCCCACCCATCACATTAATAAAACACATAGAAATACAGAAGTTTCCTCCCCCCAATTCTATATAGAGTAGGTTGACTAAATTGACTTATTTGTATAACATTGTTGGAAACAGTGCACATGACTACTAAAATTAATTGTTAGCATACTAATATTATTTCAGAATTAAACATTGTAAGTTAAGGACATGTCAAGAGAGCAAGTTTATGAAGTGAAAGAATAAGAAAGAAAGCAGCAAATAGAAAATAGATGCCAGGTCACATCAATAATGTTCACTTCAAGGGGAGGGGGATATATGACCTAGAATATCTGGAGAGTAATTACCCAAAGCTTTCCTCATGTGCTTTCTCGGAAAGCAGAGAGGATAATAAGAGCAAAGAAGTGATATAAGTCAAGATGGGCAACCATATGATGATGGAAAGGTAGTATACTTAAAACCTAAATAATTTTTACTACCCCATGTAACCCTAAAAATTTTTTTTTTTTAATATTTTATTTTTATATTTATTTTAGTTTTGACAGAAAGAGAGAGAGATACAGAGACAGAGAGAGAACTGAACTGTGGGAACTCCCCAGTTCAGCATGTGGGTCCGCCTGGGCCAGAGCCGGGATTCGATCCTTGGTCCCTGGCGCTGCAAAGTGAGCTCTTAACCCACTGAGCCATCCCGGCTTCCCCTAACCCTAAAAATTTAACAACAATAGCAAGACGGGTAACCAAGTAGGAAAAGCAGAGAAAAATTAAATGGCAAAAAAAATTTTTTAAAGGGTTGATTTACTTTTTTTTTAAAGACTTATTTTATTGTTTTTGACAGACGAGAGAGACAGAGATGGGTGTGTGTGTGTGTGCAGAGCAGTCTCCATAGTTGTACATCATCAGTTTTTGACATGGTTTTGCTCCACACAGGTGCGTGGGGGCTGCACAGGGTGGGGACTGGGCTGGGGGCCTCCCGCATGGGAGGCACACCCGGGTTTGTCATATGGATCTGCCTGGGCTAGGGCTGGGATTCAGTCCTGACTCCCCGGGGTTACAAAGCAAGCGCCTAACCCGCTGAGCCATCCTGGCTTCCCCCTAAATAAATTTTGAAAAATAAAACTGAAGGAATATATGATATATTTTCTTATAATATTTTTTTTGAAAATGGACAATTTTTGATTATGGATCATAAAATATTTAAAATAAAATACAATTAAATATTTCCACCCCAAATTTTTATTCTCTGGAAAATGTTCCTATAAAAAAATCAGCTGATATCCTAAGAAAGAAGGATAAAGCTGGGGGCATCTCACTGCCTGACTTTTATCTGTACTACAAAGCCTCAGTAATCAAAACAGCTTGGTACTGGCAGAAAAACAGGCACATGGACCAATGGAATAGAATTGAAAACCCAGAAATAAACCCACAAATTTATGGACAGATTATTTTTGATAAAGGAGCAAAAAATATACTG
>PVKE010011979.1:0-39190 GCA_004027555.1 Craseonycteris thonglongyai | reverse complement strand
TATATTAAAATATATTGATGAATATATATTACATGTATATATGTATATGTAATTTGTGTGCATATACATACAAATATATATCATGTATACATGTGATATATTTATATGTATGTATAATACATATACAAATAAATAAAAACCATTTCTTTTGAAACACCATTATTTTATGAAACATTAAAGAAAAACACTACAAATTAACTCGACATTAAAAACATTTCAGAGATGTTAAGTGTGGGAAAACATGTGGATCTTAAGATCAACAAAATATGCTTAGCAAAACATGATACTATATGGTAGCCTCATTTTCAATAGAAATTTCAGTTCTCTTAATTCATTTTCTACTCAAAGATTATAAATTAGCTTGTTATCAAAAATGTATATGTCCTGTTTGAAGATGGAAATTCAGGGAACTCTCTATCATTAGAAATAAAATGTTTATATAAAGTTTATATATCTGAGTGAAAATATCTGTGTGGATACTTATACCAACGGTATCCAGTATATTCATCTCCAAGTGAATGGAGTTATGGATATTTTTTAATGTTTTTTCTTTTGATTGTCTTTATTACTTTTTTATACTAAGCATTATAATTCCCATTAGGTTTTAAAAGGAAAACAAGGAAAAGTAAGCAGAAATCTTCAGATTCAGGGTTTGAATCTTTCTATATACATTTAATGCTTTTATTTGAGGCTTTCTGGTTTTGTGGGGAGGGGGCATCCATGTGAAAGAAATGATTATTATATACAAGGATTTAATTAAACCTCTTTATAATGAGAATTATCATAATTAACAGAACATAGTTTCATTGGGTATTTCACCATACAGGTCCTGTTGAGGATGTTCAAGAAAGAAAAGGTTTGCTACATATAATTTATTATGGATTTTTCCCCCACTGTGACCAGGACTATAACCAAAACAGATGCATGAAAGGGGACAGAGAAGAGGGACCATTGTTGTCAGTAAGAATGCCCTGCCTTCTGCAGCTCTGTTTCAGAAGACCAACAAGATGACTTCTACCAGACTGAATGTTTCTGGGGTCAACACAGGAATCTGGGCATTCATTCCCATGTCTATCTAGATGAGACTGGAAGCAACCATTCAGTTTTATGAATCTCACTGGACAGTATGGATTCACTGTAATATTCTAGTCATCATGACCTTTGGTTGTCATTATTTTGCAAATGTGCCAGAGGGTAAAACTGGCAAATAGCATTTATTCATCCTGAAGAAAATTATATATACTATTTTTCATTGTGATTATTATGGATATGCTAGAACCATTTCTAGGAAACCTAGTTAGTTCACTACTTTTGTGTGGATTTATTTAACAAAACTATTTTGTTTGTTGTGTCTAAGGACAGTTCCGGAGGTTAGGCATTTAATTGTAAATATGTGAGAAAACTCTTAATAAAAATTCAAAATAAAAGTAGAAAAAGCACAGGTATCTGGGAATTCAAATATCAAAATACATGGAAAAACATTAAATTGATGAGTTAACTTGTTACAGCAGTGGCATTTTAAATTTCTAAAGTCTTACCCTGCATCTATGTAAAATATGCAGCAGCATCAATTTTTATAAGTATTGTTTCACTATTAATATTAGATTACATAGTTTCAGCCTTAATTCTATATTTACATTATTTTGTAATTTTTTATTGCTATTTTTAAAGGGTTAAAGAAGTTGTACACTTCACTTAATGCAGTAAGGGTCTGCTAGGAAGTTGCTTCAAAAACTTTTGAATTGTGTATTAATTCAAGCTAATGTATGTCAATATATATGCCTTTGTGTAAGTTGAGTTGTATTGGTCTGTGAAGTTACTTTGTAAGAAAATACTTTTGGTACAGTTTTGTGTCCCAGGAAATGTGTTTTTTAATTCTTTCTGAACATTACAGTGAGGTTAATAAAGAGGAATGTTTTTTTTTTCCCCTATTGAATAGATGTGTTTTCTTTCTTTTTAAATGAAAGCTTCATAAAAGTTACCTTGGTAAAAACTATTACAATGTTAACATGTTTTTATAACTGGAAGTCATTTAACTGTTTTCTGGAAGAAAAAAACAAAATTACAATAATATAATTATCTAAAGGAAACATTGGATTACTTTTAAATGAAACTTGTTCTTATTAAATACTGGTGCTAAAAAGATAAACATTCCATCTTCTGTATTTTTATTTTTGATTCTGTGACATGGTAACTTAAGAATGATTCTGAATGGGTGGGCTTAATTAAATTGTGTTTTTAGTATATAGTTTTTAAATATTTTTTAGTAAAAACTGAATTTGTATCATTTTTATATGTTATATTGTTTCTATACTGTTAAAACTTTAGTTATACCTACTAAATATTTTCATGGAATCATCTCTTCATCGTTATGTAATTATATTTATAAAATAACTTTTATAATGTTAATTTAAGATATTTTACTTTGCATGTCTATTGAACTCATAGTACCTACCTCTTTTAACTTCAAAAAGAAGTTGCTACTTTTTAGCATGTACAGCCATCCCTTGGTATCCACTGGGGATTAGTTACAGGACTCCCCCTGAAAACAAAATTTGAGACTGTTCAGGTCCGTTATACTCATATAGGAGAAGAGACCAAAAAAGACTGAAATTATCTTCTAGAGGGCAGACCCCTTGTAGTACAAGCTTCCCCTACTCAGTGAGTGTTCTAGGAACCTATCTGCATTAGTGTACCAGCTGGTAGTGATGTGAGAGGCCGCATTGGGCTTTGGTGAATTATTTTTGGAGACTCAATGTGTTTGCCCATTTCATGGTGGGTGATTTACACAAACAATGTGTGACATGACAATACCTGCCCACACCACCTGAGTGTTCAGCAAATTTTGACCAAATAACCGCATCACCCCTGTGCCGCACCCACCCTATTCACCTGATCTTGTCCTGAGCGACGTTTTTTTGTTTCCCAGGATAAAAAGGTCCTCAAAGGGAGATGTGTAGCAGAAGTGGAAGAGGTAAAACAAAAAGTGGCACAAGCACTAAATAAAAGGCATCAAAATCAATGAGTTCAAAAACTGTTTTGAGCAGTGAAAAGAGCAGCTCAATAGGTATATTGCATCAAACAGAATACCTTGAAGGTGATTGATGTTTAAATATGTAAGAATAAATACACAATTTTTTATAAATAAATTTTGGGGGTTTTGGGTCCCCTCATAAAATGCCATAGTATTTGCATATAATGTACACATACCCTCTTGTGTACTTTAAATTGTCTCTATATATAATACCTAATACAATGTAAATGTTATGTAAATAGTTATACTGTATTTAGGGAATAATGCAAGACAAAAAGTTTGTACATGTTCAATACAGATGCAACCATCATAGGCCTAACTTCATGTCAGCAACAACATAACTTTAAATAGACTTTAAAATTTAAAATGTTGGGGTATGCCAGTGTAGTACAACAAGCTGAGCGCTTGCCTTGCAACTGCTCCCACCCCGGGCCCATGCAAACCCATATGCTGAACTGTGGTACAACTGGTAACCACCAGGATGGTGGTGAAGGTTCTCACCTCTTGTGGGAGGACCTCAGTCCACCCCCCCCCCCCCCCCCGTCCAGCTCCACACCCACCACTAAGGATGTACAACTCTCACCATCTCTCAATAAAATAAGTCTTAAAAAAAAAAGAACACTGCTCTAAAGGCACCCATGTTCCCTTCTGATCTCACACCCCTCCTTCCTTTGGAGGTCTCACCTGCCTTGTTTCTGTCTCACTTGTCTTTATGATTTTACCACCTTGTATGCATCCCTAAACAATATAGTTTTGTTTTGGTGTTTTTTGAACTTTACATAAATTTTAAAGTCATACTTTAATGGAATACTCTTTAACTTGTTTCTTGTGCTTAACATGTTTGTGAGATTCATTCACATTGATGTGCATTATTGGTATTATTGGTATGATCACTGCAGTATAGTATTCTATTATATGGATATGCCACAGTTTATTCATTTTATTTGAATGGACATTTGACTGTTAGAAACAATGTTCCTGGAATATTGCAATCTAAGTCTCCTGGCAGACATGTGCATTATCTTCTCTAGGTTATATATCTAGGGGTATGATTGTTGGGTTTTAGGGTATGAGGCTATTCAAATGTAAAAATTAATGCAGAACTGTTTTCCAAAGCAGTTGTGCCAGTTTAAACTCCCTCCAGCCATGTATGAGAGCTTCTCTTTATGCCAACTCTTGGTGTTGCCAAGGTTTTTAAATTTTGTCTTAGATATTAATTAATTAGGTATTAGTCTATGATTACTAGTCTATAATTAGTGCCATGATTACTAATGAGGTTGAGCTTTTTTTTTTTATGGGCCATTTGAGTTTCTTCTTTTGTGGAGTGCAAATTCCAGTCTTTTGTCCATTTTTCTATCGAATGGTCTTTTTCCTGTTGAATTGTTGATTCATTACATTCCTCTGTCAATTCCTCATTGTATGCTGCAAACATATAGGAGGGCCTGAAGGCACTAGGGAAAGCTTCAGAGAAGGACTAGGATTGCCAAGGTCTGAAGGATGGAACGGAAGTTCTTAGGACATGAAGAAAATTTCACACATAACGAACAATTCATGCCAAGATTATGTTTGCTTAAGGGCTTCAATCAAACATAACTGGAAAAAGGTAAAAAAGAAGAAAGAACCCCTTTTCCTCCTCAACCAAATTAGATTTGTTTCTGGATTTAACCTTCTATTTGAAGACTAGTTTTAATGTGGATGAAACAGATTTGTGTGTTTCTCCAGCTTGGGCTTTAGCTCTGCTCTCCGGGCAAGGGGGCCAAATTGGAGGAAACTGTCCTCTAAGGAAAATTGTTTTCATTGTCGGGACTTGTACCCTTTCATATTTAAACTATCTTCAAGAAGCATTTAAATCCCCAAACTAATGAAATTATTCATAATGAAGTTATCCTTCAGAAGACATAATTTATTTATATTTCCTTGGGAATCATTGAGGTACAGCACAGTTCAAAGCTTAAAATGGATTTTCCTTTTAGTTATCTCTAAAGTTGACAGTTCTTTCTGGCTCGGCGGTGATTTGGCAATGCTTGGTCTTTAATTCCAGCTTTTTAAAAGTATAATTAAGAAAAACGAATTCTGGGAAAAGCCAGGACGGCTCAGCGGGTTGAGAGCTCGCTTTGAGGCCACGGGGACCGCGGATCGAGTCCCGGCTCCGGCCCAGGCAGGACCCACGTGCTGAGCTGGGGAGTTCCCACAGTTCGGTTCTCTAGCTGTCTCTGTCTCTGTCTCTCTATCTGTCAAAAGTAAAATAGAAATAAATATGCACTGAAGATAAAATAATTACTCTCTATAAATATAAAAAGATATTAAAAAAAAAAAAAAAAGAAAAACTAATTCGGGAAACCTGGGATGGCTCAGCGTGTTAAGCGCTCACTTTGAAGCCCTGGAAACTGGGGATCGAATCCCTGCCCTGGCCCATGCGTACCCATATGCTGAACTGGAGTGTGCTTCCCATGCAGGAGGCCCCCAGCCCAGTTCCCACCCTGCGTGGCCCCCACCCACCTGTGTGGAATGAAACCATGCTGAAAACTGATGACATACAACTATGGAGACGGCTCTGGGCCCTCCCCCCTTCTCTCTGTCTCTGTCAAAATCAATAAAATAAATCTTAAAAAACAATTCTAAAGCAACATACCTTAGAAACCTTATTTGTCCCCTTATTACCTCATTCATGAGGGTGGAGAGCACTCTGGCTAGATATCACATGCTTTGGCCTAGGGAGAGGGTGACTTATTTTGTTCTCTGACTGATTGGGCCTCAGAGTGGGGTGGAGAAGGGCTGAAAATAGTCATTTCTTGGCTGCGCTAGTTAGGTGGGAGGGCCTCTGATATGAGTCCATTTACAAGTGAAAAAGAGAAGCAAGCCTCTGGAAGTTAGCCTCACCACTTATAGTGACTATGATGTGAGCAGCGTTGGTAAAGGCCCAAGGAAAATTTTACAGAGGTTTAGATTTATTCAAGTTGTTTACATTTGTTAAAAGATAAAGCTGAAATGTACTCCTCTGTTCAAAGTTTGAGTTTTCAACTTGTTTTCTGAGTTAGCATCCCAGATCCCAGTTCTCACCCCAATTTAATGCCACTGCTCCACCTATCTATTAGGTTTGTTAACGTGGTCAACTGTCATAAATAAAAGTCAGACACCCACCTGCTTTTTTTCACTTGTTCAACCAATGTTACTAAACATTGGCACTGTGCCAGGTATAGGCTAAAGTATGACTAAGAGGAGTGACAAATAGTTTTCCTTCAACTAACCTTTATTCAAGACTAATCTCTGGTGTTGGATGGCAGAATCAATGTGACATTTGGGAAGGGTTAATGAAGGAAGCCATGAGTGGTAGTCATGATTTGGTTTATAATCTGGGTGCTGGTTACGTGTTCACTTTGTGAAAATTCATTCATAAATCGCTTACGACTTACGCATTTTTTGGTAAGAATGCTATCTGTACTTTGATAAACGACATTATAAAAACAATGTACAAATATTTATTTTTAAAAACCTTCATGAAATTACAATCCCTAGTACTAAAGTGAAAGATTCTTTTAGGGTTGAAACACATTAGGACTGAGTTCTGGTACATTCTTTTCTAATGTTCTTCTATTTCTCTCAGGAGTCCTGGCACCACTCTGCCCCTAAATAATCATTTGGAAAGCGTAATCTTAGAATATTCAGGGAATAAAATGTTTTGTTTTTGTATTTTTAAAAGTTAGGGGGAAACATGTAAGAGTGTAATAGAAAACTAAGGCACATTCCTCCTTGACCCCTCAACGTTCTCTGAATGTGAAACTTTTATCTCACCTTGCATTTTCCATTAGTCAACAGATATGAGCAATTTTAGGCTCCCCATGATTTATTATGTATGGTGTTGTAGTCTTTTTAACCAATAAACATTCACAGATGTCGTGGGCCTTGTGGGGAGGAGGGGCTGTATTTGAGCAGAGCCTTCCCTGCTCTGCACTATTTAAATGTGCTATGACTAGCCCAGAATGTTGCACCATGATGCTGTGTGCTTAGTTCCTGAGGATGAGCTTAAAAGTGATTAAGTCTGAGAAGACTGAGCCAAGGAAAGCTCATGCAAATATCCACCTTCATCAACACCTAACTAAATCACCAAGTCTCCAGCACTTAACTTTTTTTTTTTTTAATAATATAAACTTCAAAAAGTTACCAAAATGTGGGAGAAGCTGGCATGGCTCAGCAGGTTAAGCACTCACCTTGCAGCTCCGGAGTCGAGGATTGAGTCCCGGCCCTCGCGGACCCATATGCTGAACTGGGGTGTGCTTCCCATGTGGGAAGCCCCCAGTTTGGTTCTCGCTGGGGCATGCCTCTCATGCTGGAGGCCCCCAGCCCAGTTCCCACCCTGTGCGGCCCCTGCCCACCTATGTGGAAAGAAACTATGTTGAAGGCTGATGACATACAACTATGGAGACTGGTCTGGGCCCTACCCCTTCTCTCTCTCTGATTCTCTGTCAAAAAAACAATAAAATCTTTCTTTTTTTTTTTTTTAAGTTACCAAAATGTGGAGATGCTGGGATAACTCAGCAGTTGAGCGCTTGCCTCGCTGGGGTTTCAATTCCCAGCCCCAGCCCGTGCAAACCTATTACTGATAGCTGCTGGGATGCCTCCGTGGTGAAAGTTCTCATCTCCCATGGCCCTCGGTTTGGTTCCTGCTGCACACAGCCCCACATCCACCTGTGTGGAATGAAACTATGTCAAAACTAACACAACTATGGAGACTGCCCTGGAACCCGCAACGCCCTCTCTCACCTTCTAAAAAATAAAAAAGATTCCAAAATGCATGAGGCAATAACTGAACAGGAGAAGAACTTGCCCCGAGTAAAGTTAGGGCTTATTGTAGTTCAATTTTTTTACTTTCTTATTTTTATTATTTGCATTGATGTTTACTAATGTTTTAACCTTTGTAAACATGTGGCTCCCAGTTCATTTTAGGTCTCTTAGAGGGACCATATAATTTATTGTTCAAACCCAGGGCACTTTTGAAGATGAAAGGAGACACTAAAAATAATTAATAGTGTTAACTGATCCACAACAGGATTAACCTGGGACTGGCCCGGGCAAATCAGGACATCTGGTTATCCTACCTAGCTTTCAATAAGGGAAAAGCAAAAACAAAAACGAGTTTATTTTTATCCACCAGCTTATACTGTATCCTTTAACTCATGTTTGTTCCTCCTCAATCCTACCTGGCCTCCCTGCCTCACCTACTTCCTGGGTACTTCTAAGACCACATACCTCAGTCTAGCTAATTTGCCAGATGGCCCCTGTCTGTTTGTTAACAGTATTGGATGGGGGACCCCCAAAAAACAATGTATTCATAAAAAATTGTGTATTCTTACATGTTTAAACTTCAGTCACCTTCAAAGTGATTGATGCAGTACACCTATCAAGATGCTTTTTCCACTGCTCAAAACAGTTTTTGAACTCATCGATTTTCATGCTTTTTAGTGCTTCTGCCATTTTTTTGTATCATCTCTTCCACATCAGCCTAAGGTTTCCAGTTAAGGTTTTGTTTTTTTTTTCATCCAGGGAAACAAAACAAACAAACAAACAAACAAACAAAAAACAGTTGCTTGGGGCAAGAATGGGTAAATAGAGGGGGGGGGGCGGAGGGAGGGTTATGCCAACTTAGGTCAAAAAATGCTGAGCACTCAGTGTGGTGTGGGCAGGTGCATTATGGTGGGAGAACCAGTCATCTGTTTTCCTCAATTCTAATATTTCTTCACAAATTGTAATGCAAACTTCTCAAAACTTCGCGATAAAAACTTAGGTTGACCATGTGACCTGGAGGAACAAATTCCAAGTGTACAATCCCTCTCACATCAAAGAAAGTTAGTTCTGGGTTGTTTGGGTCCCCCTCATTCAGTACAGTGTACAAGAGCACATTAATTGCAATCACTTCCTCTCTTGCCATCACATTCATTTTCCATATCATAGCTGATTTAAATAAAGCAAAACAAAACAAAAATGAAGCACTCAGTTTAAACTCACACTTCTCCAAGATCTTTCCTAATATTCAACTTTTCTGATTGCCTCAAGCTCTATAGCTTCAAGGTCATCATCACATAGATACACTGTTTTTACTATGCTATATTCTATTTATGTAACTTGTACATGTTCTGAAGTCATTTCATATATGTGTATCTTGCTTCACAATCAATTAAGATAATAAAGGACTTAATCTGTTTTTCTCTGGCTTCCATGTTGCTTGGTATAGTTTCAATGTGCAGGACTTCCCCAATATTCTTACTGACAAAACAAATCTTCGGATGGCCACACAGTTCCATTAACTTCTTATCTCCCCAAATATAACATTTTCTTATGATCCTCAGATTTAAGTTGAAATACAGTTGATTTTTGTTATTCATAGATTCTGTGTTTGTGCATTAGCCTGCTTGCTAAATGTGTTGGTAACTCTGGAAGCAGTACTTGTGGCACTTCCATGGTCATTTGTGGATTTGCGCAGAGCAGAGAAAAACTTGCCTTGCCCATTGCTCATGCTCCTCGCTAAGGTCCTACAAGGCTCTGCCTTTTTGTTTTAGCGCTCATACTATAAACAAGTGTTCCTTTCACAATAAATATAATGCTGCTTTTCCCCCTCATTTTTGTGCCTTTGTCAGTGATTCCAGGGTGTAGTGCTAAAGTGCTGCCTCATTTCCCTAAGCACAAGAAGGCTGTGATGAGCCTTATGGAGAAAATATGTGTATTACTAAAGGCGTGGTTTACAGTGGTGTTAGCCATCAGTTCAATGTTAATGAATCAATAATATATATATCAAATAAGGTGTCTTTAATGCAAACACATGTAAAACAGGATTAGTATTGATTTGGTTGATAAAAACGTTGTGACCAAAGGCTTGTAGGAACTTACCTTGTATTTCCCCTAAAAGCAACTCTCTGTATTCACTAATTGGGTATTCACATCAACTTACTAAATGAGAGTTGAATGTAATCAAATACCCAGACCATTGTTTAGACCTGCACAACCTGAAACACTAGGAAGAGTTAATATGCTCACGAATACTACTATTCCGAGTATGGACCAAGATGGTGCTAAAATTGAATAATTTATTTTATAATCATCAAACTCATTCTGCCTATTTAAAACACTTGGTTGATTCCAGAACAATCATTTTTCATTCCATAAATGACATAGTTCATCATTCCATAAATGATAAATTACAGTGTATTATATATAGTTTGATGTGGCTCGTATGTATGAAGACATATTGCCCAAGCAATTATAGCTCTCTTAGAAAGAAACAAAATTCTAAGAGCCTACTTTTATTATTTCTTATGAAGAAAAAATGTGTTCAAAACCATACCATAAGTGTGAGAGCAGTAAATTCTCAAATGTAGTATTTGGCCATGAGTTGGCAACAGGAAGCATTCTTAAAACTAGGAAACATCTGAAAAAAATGAAGGGATAAGAAACTGGTAACTAATTTCATTTTTTTGAGTAAGAAGTTATTCACAATTGAATTGCCTGATGATCCGAGTTGATTTGGGGGGAGTTATTAATCCTCCCAAAGATTTCATTGAATTGTCCTAAATTTCTTTGCAATATAAAGGATGAAATCTCTCAAACAGTAAGCTGAGCTATATGTCTTCTCTTGGGGAACAGGAGAAAGAAAACTGGGCTAGGAGTCAAGGGCTCAGTATTCCATTCCTGACTGTCAATGTTTAGTCATTCTGAGCCTTGCGTGTGCCTTCTTGATAGCCACTTCTTTATATTTCTTATTTGGAAAGAACTACAGTAGATAGCTTCACATGTCAGTTGGCACTGAGCCTGATTGCAAATGTGTTGCAATGCTGAAGTAGTGAGTGACAATAACAATGGTCTTCCACTTTCTGTATGCCAGGCACTATGCTAAGCAATTGACATGTGGTAACAACTAATTCTCCCAACAGCTATGTGAGGCAGTCCCATTTTTACAGAAGGAAATGAAGTATAGAGAGACTTATTGGTTTGTCCAAGACAATTCTGCTAGGAAAGCGAGGGTACACAATTTTGAACTGTGTACTAACTCTATGAGCTCTTAAACACGATTTTATTTTTCATGTGTGAATTCAGGTATGATTTTAACTTTCCAAATTTTTGAAGTTGTTAGGTGGTAATTTAAAATATACTAAACATATATTAAAACATAATATATTAAAAATATATTAAAAGCAAACACTCCTGATTAATATATGGAAATGTTCTCCCAGCATCTTTCTTTGTTGATTAAATAGTGGCCCTAATCCTTAACAATGTCGTCAAATCAATTAAATCAGTCTTGGATTCAGAAGACACAGGTTTCTTGGGAAAAGCTGGGATGGCTCAGCGGGTTAAGCGCTCGCTTTGAAGCCCCGAGGACTGAGGATCAAATCCCAGCTCCAGCCCAGGCGGACCCACATGCTGAACTGGGGTGTGCCCCCAGTTCAGTTCCTGCCGGGACCTATGTGGGAGGTTCCGGGCCCAGTTCCTGCCCTGCGCAGCCCTGTGCCCGCCTGTGGAGTAAAACTATATGGAAAACTAATGTCAACTATGGAGACTGCTCTGGGCCCTCCCCCTTCTCTCTGTCTCTCTCTGTCTCTGTTTCTCCCTGTCAAAAATCAATAAAATAAATCTTAAAAAAAAAAAAAAAAGACGACACATTTCAAATCTTTAGCAATACATAATCTTAAAGAAAGAAACCTTCATGGTCAAAAGCTTTTTTAAAAGAAAGGGTTTATTGGTCCACTGCTAGCCAGAAAAAGACAAGGTCCTGGGGCAGGACCACTGAACCACCAGCAGCTCTGCTTCATAAAAAGGACAAACATGGGGGATGCCGGGATGGTTCAGTGGTTGAGTGCTTGCCTTGCAGTGTCAAGGTACAAGGTTCAATTCCTGGCCCTAGTACATGCAACCCCATATGCTGAAATGCAGCACAACTGGTAACTGCTGGATGGCTCAGCAGCGAAGGTTCTTCCCTCCATGTGGGAGCCCCTCCTCCCCACCCCCCTTCCCGCCTTGGTTTCTGCCCTGCGCGGCCCCACATCCACCTGTGTGGAATGAAACCATGTCACAACTAATGATGTATAACTATGGAGACTGCTCTGGGCCCTCCTCTCTTCTCTATCTTTCTCACCTTCTCTCAAAATAATAATAATAATTTTAAAAACATTGTATCAACCTGTAGACTTAAGAAACATCCAGACCTGTAGAGAATTTTTTAATTTATTTGAGCTAAACTGATGACAATTGCTGGGAAGTAAAAATCTCAGCAGTGGAGCAAATACTCTGGAATGGTAGTTTCCCAGCCTATTTTATACTTCAGAATTTGGATGTAAGGAGGGTTATATGAAACCCATCAGTGGTAGATTAAGGGGATGGGAGAAAGCAAAGCAGATGAATCTCTGCGATTGGATAAAAGGTAAAATGGAGAGACACATACTTCTATTACATTGAGGGGCCAGGATAGTTAATAAGTAACAATTTCAGCACAGAGAAATAGTATGAGGTGAAACAAGATAACAATGAGGGCTTCTGTGGTCCCCTGCTCTGGTGCAGTGGGTTGTACTCTGGCGGTCTGGAACAAAAGATTATCTGACATTTCAAAGGTATGTTATCTTAGGTGCAAAAAGACAATAGACAGGCTCACTTAAGGTAAAGATTAACCTTTGTCAAGGAAGCTACAGGCCTGGGATGTGACTGCCCTCCATGACTGCTCTTAGTTGGGAATATTTATGTTCAAACCATCTTATGTGGTTACTTTCAGTCTCTGAGTTTGTAGGGCCCGCCATGCTGGCCTCCCCTGACCTTGTCAGGTTTAGTGCATGGCCCTCTTCGTTCACAAACTGAATCTTGGCAATCGGAAACAGTGACCACGCTAGACAGTGCAGCCACTTAGTTTTTCTGAGGTAGGTCTGTCTCTCTTTCCCTACCAAACTGCATTAAAAAAAAAAAAGTCTGAAGGGCATCTTATCACTCACTTATGAATATGTACAACATTTTCTTAGGGTGTTCTGCTTTGCAATCAAAATTTATTTAAGATATCCAGGCTATAAGGACTCCCCCCCACCCCCCACCCCCACCCCCCATCCTTAGATAAGCAGCACAGAGAAGCAGTTAAAGACATCTAAAAGTACATCTAGAAACCGGGGGGACGATTTTTTAGTTCTAGAAAGTAAAGATGAGGAATGAGAAGGGTGGGACACCCAGGCTAGTCTTATGACTCTTGACCACATCTTAGATATACAATCAGTTCATCTTGATCAGACGTCTTGTGCCCCGATGACTGAGTACGGGGGCAGAGAAAATGATTGACCATCTTCCTTCCACCAGGCAGTTGATTCAGAGTCTGAGTGTCCTGGGGCCCCCAGCGGGCTCACTGCTTCATGAGACAAGCCTCCAAGTACAGAGCCGGACAAACATCTTTTATCGTGACTGACAGTGAGGGAAAATGGGTTTAGGAAGTAGTTCTACTTTGCATTTCCTGAGTTCGATGTATTTCCACCTCTGGCCAGAGAAAAGAAAGGGAAGAGGGTTTCTTGGGGTCTTCGCCTCAAGTCTTCCTAAGTCACAACATTCTTCTTCCATTTTCCCAGAGCAGCCCCACACCGGTGTCTGGACTTGTGTCTAGAGAAACACATGTGACAAATACTATCTCACTTAATTGACTGTACCTCAGAAACTTCACACACCTCATTTCACAGGAATGCCTGGAAGCTCTGCAAACACAAACCCATGTCAGTCTTGGCTCACTCATGAGCCCCCAGTATTTTTGCACAATGTCTAACATGGAACAGATGCTCACAATAAAAATGTATTTACTGAAAAATACCACTTGTAGATGATTAAATATAGTACTGTGATCATCTCAATAAAAAATTATTCCTCAAACTCTGGGACTAGAACTCAGCTTCCTAGTATGACTGATTCCATGGGAGAAAATAGATTTGGCTAGATCAGTTCAACTTTCTTCTCAAGTTTGAGAATCATCTGTATCGAAGAGAAGTTGTGGTTGTTAGCTGTTAGTTGTAGATATACACACCTGTGTGTTTTCTCCAGTTTTTCCTTCTATCTCTTTTCTTCATTTCTGGGCTGTTTCTTCCCTATGACACTTTGTGAACAAAAATGGTGTGAGGATGGGGAGGACAGTAAAGTCACACAGAACGATTCAGGTTATGCAAGACAGCTCTTATATCTTTTCCTCTCAGGGTGGCTCTTTTGAAGGTAGGGATTGACATCAGATGATTTTTTTTTTTAAGTTTTATTTATTTATTTATTTATTTATTGACAGAGAGACAGAGAGAGAGAGATACAGAGACAGAGAGAGAATTGAACTGGGGGAACTCCCCAGTTCAGCATATGGTTCCGCACAGGCCGGGGCCGGGATTGGATCCGCGGTCCCCGGCGCTGCAAAGTGAGCGCTTAACCCACTGAGCCATCCCGGCTTCCCCCAGATGATTATTTGCATGATCTTCCATTTAGAGAGTTTATGGACAGACTATATCCTCACATGCTATATTTTTTTGCTTGGCTCTCTCAAAGTTTCTACTTAGGGAACTTTCTTCCATTTGCAAATCAAAAGGCCGAACATCCCCATCAAAGCATGTAGGCAATAAAATGGTCCATTGGCTTCCCTTAGTAGGGTAGGGAACACAGCAAAGCTATACTGACCACTTAATTCACAACCAACAGTGTCCTGTTAGCTCACAGATATTAGTTAGTCTATGCAGTGTGCAGATAACCTCACCCCAGTGTTCATTAGAGGCAGCAAGTTAACTCAAATACACAGCTCTCTCCAACACCCCGAGAATACAACATTTTGGTCTGGATTTTATATATCATTCTCTTATGGAGTTGCTTGATTTCCCAAAGAAACTGGGAGAGATGAGTGTAATCCAGAATAAGCAGAAAATATGCAAGTGAAAAGACGCATGGCTAGCAGTGTCTGAACTGTTAAGCACCCGCGACTGTTGTGGAGTAAATGGCTTTCATATCTACAAAAAAAGCAAGTTCAGAGGAGGACATCAGAAGCGGAGCCTGAGATTGCCTTTCAAAGATTAGTGTTGCATATATTAGAACCCACTGCTGCGCTTCAGAAGCTGTGGGAAGTGGTGGGGCTGTCGCTGCTACTGTCCTCTGCTGCCCTGCACATGGACTTGGAAACTGTTCAATGGATGGGGAAGGCAGAGTTGGTCGGGTAAAGAAAGGAGCCGCCTTCATTCCCCCCTAAGCTCTCCTAAATCCAAATGCGGGAGAATGGCCGCGTCTTGCCAGAGGAGGAAATTCGAGTCGCGTCAGATAACGGACAGATAAAAATGTCCCTCTCACACTGGGAAGCCGGCACCCAGGCACAACTTGAGGACCGCGACTTGCCGACTGCGGCCACTTCCCTAGGGGCCGGGGGCGCGCCTGTTGGAAGGTGGGAGGCGGAGTTGCCCGGCTTCTGGGAAGAGACCAAAGGAATGAGTAATTGGAAATTCTGTAACACAGACCCTTCTCCCAAAGCCTTTAGCCTGTTCACCTCCAAACCCCCCGCCGAGAGCCGAGGGGACTGGAGGACAGGGAGAGTGGTGGAAGGAGAGTCACGTTTCCGAGAGGGAAGTGAAATAAAGAGGGCGGCACCCGAGGGGACCTGTGCGTCATTGAGGGACCGAGAAGAAGCGCGGGCGCACGGGGTGGAAAAGGAGAAGTAGGATCGTGAAGTCGGAGGGGGCGGGCGCGGAGCGCGGTGGGGGCGCCGCCAAGCGCCCGAGCCTCCTGCCGTGTCCGGCCGCGCCCGGCCGCCCGCAGCCGCACGCGCGTACCCCGGCCCGCCGCGCTCCGCATCCCGCAGGCGGGGCGCCCGCCGCGCGCAGAATGTGGCCTCGGACCGGGCCCCGGTCCTGCGCGCCCTGGCGCTGGGCGCTGGCGCTGCTGGCCCTGGGCGGCGCGGGGCTGTGCCACGCCGGCCCCCAGCCCAAGCAGCCGGCGCAACCCGGCGCCAGGAACAAGTAAGTGCGCCGCCCCTGTCCTGGCCCCCAGGACCTTCCCAGAGCCAAGGCCCACCCCCGCCTTCCCCTCCGTGACCCACCGCCGGCCCCGAAGCTGCCCTGCCGGAGGCGAGGAGCCCCTGGGGGGACCCCTGAGTTGCCGCGGGGCGGCACCTCCTCCCGCGTGACCTCGCCAGCACCGGGGCTGTGGGACGCAGGGAGTGTCCCGCCAAGAAGAGCCATCAGAAAACTCCTCCCAGGAACTACTGGAGTTTCTGGGACCGTGCGCGGTCCCTTGTCGGGAAAAGGTGCACGCTCCCCAAAGGCTCGCCCGCGCGTAGCTGTCGGAGGTGTGTTTTGTCGACCTCCCGCCTCCGCAGGGACCACGATCTCGCTGACCCTGGCTCTGTCCGCTGCCGTGTCAGCTTGTCCCCTCGCTCCCAGCCTCATTGTTCTGCGGCCACACTGTACCCTTCTCCCTCTCTCTCCTTCGCCCCAGGAACTGGTGCGCCTACATCGTGAACAAGAATGTGAGCTGCTCTGTGCTGGAGGGAAGTGAGAGTTTCATTCAGGCTCAGTACAACTGTGCCTGGAACCAGATGCCCTGCCCGTCCGCGCTGGTGTAAGTCCTGGGGCTGAGGAGCCAGCGGGGCGCGCCGCGCGGGGCGGGCTCTGCGCGTCGGGCTCCCGCCCGGCCGTGACCCTCTTCCCCAGCAGGTGAAGCCTCCGCCGCCGAAAGTCTGAGCGCCGAGCGGGGTCCCGGGCACGCCGGGGTATTTACAAAGTGTGTTGCCCTGAATGAGCGCTGAGGATGCGCATGGCTGGCCAGCTTGTGGTCAGCAGGGTACAGGAGAGGGTGATCAAAGCTCCCACCCCCATTTCTCTTTTTTTCTTTCCATTTTATTACTAATGTAAGGCAGCTGGACCTAATTAGATTCATATTGTGTGTCCTGGGACACATAGATTCCAAAATGTACACTGCTAAAAATGTTTAAATGTAGGATTAGCTGAGTGTCCCAGCTAAATCAGGCGTGTTTTGTCCAGATGCGCCCGTAAAACTGACCTCTTCCAGTGTTGTAGGTCTCTAAAGTCCCAGGGATAACGTGCTGAAAAGCGTGTTGTCAGTTTTTTTTTTTTAAGTTAGATTTGGTGATTGGCTAAGTTTGTCAGGAGAGTACATTCTTAAAGACAAGGGGAAGAATGAATCATCTTTTTGGTTATAAAGATTTCCTCATTTAAAAAAATCAAAAAGGAAGCGATGCAATAGAGTACAAATTCCATTAAATACATTACAGTCATTCAGTTGTCATCTGGCCAACTCTTTGTGTTTTTGTGTAAGTCATATATCAGAGGATGAGCTGATGTGAATAAACGGCTGTTGGGGAACACATGTGATGGTTGCAATTGTTTCCTCCTAAGAATAAGTTGCTTCTCCTAGAGTACAGTCGTCATTACAGCAATGAATAATGGCCATTAGGCAGATCTGTCTCTGGCAAAGAAAAGAGACAGACTGAAACTTGTATTCCTTCCACAAGGCAGTAGATGATGAGCCTTCAGGCAGGTGAGATGCAGGAGGTTCCTAAATCATCCCCCATGGGCTTCTGTGGGAACTGCAAACAGGAAACTGATAATTCCTGTTAGGCCAACAAATGAGAAGAGATTCATACTGTTTAATACACAGAGAAACAGGCTGCAGTGGAATCGCTAGCTGCCACGTTGAGTTGGGTAGCTTATCAGGGGTGCAGTACCCTCATACTATCTGCATCTCAGTCAGTAAGACGACAGACACCTCAGTTTATGGCCAGTGGTCAGTGAAAGGAGAACTAAGTCAGAGTTTTACTTTGTAGTAGAGATGTGTAAGTATTCAACACAATTTGAGTGGACTTCTTTAAAATTAGAATTGTTAGTTAGCAATATTTCATTTGTTTTACACAAGAACAGCATCTTGTGGTTTTCTATAACCTTAATACTTGTGACAACTCCAAAATAAATAAATTTTTCATTTAGGGAGGTAATACTTTTCATTTAAAAGATTTTTTTTTTAATTTTCTGAATTTATTTTTATGCTTGCAAATTCAAATGACGATTTAATTGTTGTATTTGACCAAAACTCAGTGAAGCAAATTCTGTCTTCAGTGACGAACTAATCCTCTCCAGACCATCGGGTTAATGGAACGCAGTTGGAGTGTATTTTGCCACCAAATGGGAAAAACAAAAACTGCTGTGATAAAATATAACAAACGTTTCTGTTGTTTCATGAAACAAAACCAAAGTAAGTGCCCTAGTTATTTTTCTTCAATAATAACACACCCTGAGGCTGAGGGGTCCAGAAAGGCCAGAGCTGTTAGTTAGCATAGGAGTCCCCAACCCCAGGGCCACAGACCTCTACCAGTCGGTGACCTGTTGGGCACTGGGCCTAACAGCAGGTGATGTCTGGTAAGCGAGCAAAGCTTCATCTGTATTTACAGGGGCTCCCCATCGCTCGAATTACTGCCTGAGCTCCGCCTCCTGTCAGATCATCGGCAGCATTAGATTCTCATAGGAGCAGGAACCCTATTGTGAACTGTGCTTACAAGGGATCCAGGCTGCACGCTCCTTATGAGAATCTAATGCCTGATGATCTGAGGTGGAGCTGAGGTGGTGATGCTAACACTGGAGAATGGCTGCAAATACAGATTAACATTACCAGAGAGGTTTGACTGCACAGAGACCATTATAAATCAATTGCTTGCTGACTGATATCAAAACCCAAGCTCAGGGCTCCCATTGATTCTACATTATGGTGAGTTGTATAATTATTTCATGGTATATTACAATGTAATAATAGAAATAAAGTGCACAATAAATGTAATACAGTTGAATCTTCCCCAAACCATCCTCCCCTTCCCCACCTCTCCCATTGTTGAAAAATTGTCTTTCGTAAAATGGGTCCCTAGTGCTAAAAAGGTTTGGGACCATTGAGCTAGCAGGAAGACTTGGTTATAGAAAGAGGAGTTTCAGGTCCATGGGGTTCAGGCATTGTAGCTCTATGTGAGGTGAATGGAGTGGGTCTTGAGGAAACCCAATTGCTCAGGAATCAAATGTTTTCAAAGGCTTCTGTGGAAAAAGGGAGTTGATAGTAGCCAAGTGGTTGAAGGATTACTTCAGGAATTATTGCACATTTTAGGAAAGAAATGAAGCAGCCAAAGGGAGACTGAATATACTGAGGCTGAGGTAGGAATCAGGTAGGAAACAAGGCTTTGAGGGGAAGTCCACACAAATATGAGGAATGTCTGAGCTGGGCCATGTTGTCAGGTGTTACGCCTCTATGGGCATTTTCAGAAAGTGCAGATGGTGCTCATTCGCATGCATGAAGGGCCAGATTACAAACTTCAGTATCAATATATGAAACTAGGAGCAGAGAGGGTTTTTTCTTTTATTAAGATTTTATTTCATTGTTTGATAGAAAGTGAGAAAGAGAGAGAGAAGGGGACAGGGCCCAGAGTAGTCTCTGTAGTTGTATATCATTAGTTGTGACATGGTTTCATTCTACACAGGTGAGTGTGGGTCCACATGGGGTGGGAACTGAACCAAGGGTCTCCCACATGGGAGGTGAGAACCTTCACCGTGACCCATCACAGTGGTTACCAGTTGCACCGCAGTTCAGCATGTGGAGTTGGATGAGCCAGGGCTGGTAATCAAACCCTGGACCTTGGAATTTTGAGGCAAGCACTCAACCACTGAGCTATTCTGTCGTTCCCCAGAGAGGATTTTTGTATGGTATGTGGGCATTTTGAGCAACCACTCTTCTAAAACTAAAGAACATTCTGAATATGAGACACTGTGTTAGGGCTTTTCATTCTATACATTAGTTTAATTCTTGTGACACTCCTTCAAGATAAATACCATTGTTTCCTTTTTTTAAAGATTTATTTTACTGTTTTTGACAAAGAGACAGGAAGAGAAGCGGGAGAGCCCCGAGCAGTCTCCATAGTTCTTCGACATGTTTTGTTCCACACAGGTGGGCACAGGGCCTGCACAGGTTGGGAACTGGGCCAGGAGCCTCCTGCATGGGAGGCACAACCCTGTGAGCTCAGGGCCAAACCAGGGGGCATGAACCAAACTGGGGGCCTCCTACGTGGGAAGCACACCCCAACTCAGCATATGGGTCTGCACAGGCTGGGGCCAGGACTGAATCCTTGGACCCCGGGGCTGCAAGGGGAGCGCTTAACCCACTGAGCCATCCTGGCTTCCCCTCACTGTCTCCATTTTATCAATGAAAAAATGGACACGAGATGTTCCTGGTCTGTGGTCAGGTGATGATAAAGTGGTTGAGCTGTCTCCAAACACAGGGCTGCTGGCCTTTGTCCCTGTAGCAGTGGAAATTGCATTTGTTTGTTTTAGTGTGTGCTTTCAGTAGGTTGCACAGTGCTCAACTATAAAGAACATTTACACCTTTTATGTCAGGCGATTCCCATATAAAAGTGATTGAGGAGTGTTTGTCTGGATGTGTGCATGTGTCTGTAATCACATGCTTAAATCTCTTAACTGTGGGTCACTTGCTACAATGCAATGAATTATATCATTTTTCATACTGTCTACTCTGCTATACAGGTTTTCTTATTTTAAGAAAACACTGGCAGATTTTATTTGATTTGTCTGGGTTGTTAGGCTAGTTGTTTAAAGTGTGATAATAGTAAGACCAGTGTTGTGGAGTATAACTGTATAAGCCAGTAAGCTTGGCCACTTAAGACATTCACACATACGTCCCTGAGCTCAGCCACCATCCTGAAACTTGTCATAAAAGGACGGTGTTAAGAGCATGCTTCTGGAAAAACAACTCAAAGCCCATTCCCTAGAGTTAGTAATACCATTTTTGTGTGGAAAGAATTCTTAATTTCTATAGATTTTGTCACTGGAATTTAGGGATCTCTCGGTCTCTCATTCTTGTTCTCTTTCTCTCTTTCTCAGGCACTAGATGTGAGGAGGGGTCTGGATCTCTGAGGCACAAGATTGCTTTAACAGAAACTGATTTTTCTTTCCTCAGCTTATCCTAAGGGCGGCTGATTAGGACCTGAGGAGGAGGTGCGGGGGATTCTCAGGTAGAAATATGTAGGGAGGGGGCAGCAGCTTGTCCACTAAAGTAGCATAAAAACTGGATGGTAATGATTTACTATTCCTGCCTAATTCTTAATTCTAAGGATGTTTTCCCACTGAGATCACTGTTTTACTTTATATTATACTTCCATATTAAGAAAGCCAAATCTCTTAAAATTTCATTGCATTGAAAAGCTTTTCTAATTAATCATAAAAATCAGTGGCAATTCGACCCATTTGGTAGACTGTCACCGTCAGACTGCCGCCCATGTACACCAGGATGGCCCCGAGGGTCCACATCTCTGAGTCTGAAATCTCGGGAGCTGCACGTAAGTGCAGAGATTGTCTGTCTCAGTCATGAGCTGGTTTTAGGGGCACATTTTGAGAGACATGGGAATGTGAGCAACTTAGAATTCTTTGTATGGGTAATGAGCAGGATGACCTTCCTGGAAGGTTTAATACAGTATCCAGAGCCTGACTTGGTTAGAATATCTCCCTGGAGTGCATCGATGTAACTTGATGAACCCTTTTGCGTTCATTGCCTTCCATCTTTACAGCAACTTTCCCCGCTGTACAGGAGGATGTGTAGTTAGGAAGTTGCAGAGCCTGGATCCAAATCCAGGTCTGTTATTTCCAAGCCTTAGGCTCTTCCTCTTCATACGCCCACAACCCTAGCTTTCTAAATGCATGCCCTGAGATGATCACCCCAGAGTGTGTGTGTGATGCTGCCCCCACCCCCCGGTGATGCTGGCTCCTCTGGTGAGATGGGAAGGGAGGAGCTAAGGGTCTGAGGCTTTTTAGTGCTCCTCTACTCAGGTTGGTGGTGCTTGGATGTACCAATGGTAGAAACGGCACCATCTTTCGACTCCTTCTTGGATTAGGCATTGTTTTGTTTCATACATCATCCATGCTTCATGGCAGTAATTTCAGATAGTTACATAACCTCCCACTCAGCTCACAGTGGTCCACCGACTGCTGTTAGTATTGGAGGCATTTGGGGGAGTCCCATGTACGGAGCGGCTGCCTTACAGGTGCCTTGTTGGACTGGAGGATCCCAGATGTCAGGGAGCATTATTCCCCTGTATTCGCTTCCCTCTCAACTCGGCTGAGGCTCTGCAGGTGCAGCTGGAGCTTCCTGACCTTGACACCACAGACTGACTTGGGTTGGTCAGCATATACCCAGTACCCTTGCCCCCACCCTGTTCTTGGGTGTGTTGGACCTTGGTGGAATTTTTTTCTATTAGCTCTTTTTTAAAAAATCTCATCAGTTGTGGGAGGGATTTGAATGGGGCCACCTGGAGGGGCCTGTGCGGCTGTGATAACACAGACTAAGAATTTGTGAATTTGCAGCAGGCATGACTTCTAAGTCCTGACTTTCCAGAACTCCTATCATCCTCAGATCCAAGGGGAGCAGACGGTTATTCAGTTGGAAGAAAAGTTGTCTATTAGGGAGCTATTTCAGCCAGGAAAAGCTTTATTTTTTTCTTCTTCTTTAGACAAAGAACACTTAAGACTAGGAAGAAAATAAGGGCTTACATTTTCTAGAGCCAATTCTACATTTCCTGCATCTCCAGAAACAAAGTTCGGTTCTATTCAAAACGTGCCCTTTATGTGTATAGCTTTGGGGGATTCTTTTTCCCTTCAGCTTTTGAACATACATCTTGCAACCAATTGGCTATTCCCAGCCTGGCTCCTTGGTCTTGAAGGAAACTTAAATCAACTGAGCAAGCATGGAAGAACACACACCTCCTGCTGCCTTTTGGGCCCGTGTCTCCTGTTCTTCCCTAGACTCCTCAGACCTTACTTTCAAGCTTCTTTGTTCTTTTGGTCTTTTCCCCTTCCTTGGTTCCCAGAAGACAAGATGCTGTGTTTGTAGAGCCCTTTGGTGTTTCCAGAATACTGCCACATGCTTTGTGTTACTTTTTTTCTCATTAAAGCTCAGCCAGGAGATTAGGTAGGGCAGAGACTGAGGCCTTGGAGAAAGAACTTTATGCTTGTGGGCTACATTTTCTACTTTTCTGATCTTTGAGAAAAAATTAATGAGACGCAAATAAAGGTTATAGCCTTAAGGAAAACAGTTTGCTTCTGGTTAAACCCGTGTTAGTCCCATTTATGGATCGTACTTCACTGGTCTGTTCCACCATGTTGGCACTGAGGTAGGCAGAAAAATCGAGGTGAGTGGAGGCAGGCATCCCCTGAGGTAATCCCTCGAGGCTGGCTAGTGTGAAAGAGTAGCTTCTGGCCCAAGCTCTACCACCCCCAGGCTGTGTGACTTCAATTAAGTCCCTCAACCTCTCTGAGGCACAATTTCCGCATCTCTACTTTACTAAAGAAGGATATAGCTGACAGAGCAAGCTCCCTATTAACACTCACGTGAGGTGCACTTAGTAGGAATGTCTGATGAACTCTCCTACTCTCATTGCTTGTTCGGATTGTTGTTGCCTCTTAGGCAGTCTTAGTTTTTAGGGCCTTGAATTTGAAGTCCATGCTTCCTGACATGTTAGAGAAAGACTGCAGAGCTGAAGAACAAATACTAAGCCAGTGAACTAAGATAATAATTAAGAAAATGAAATTATTACAATTGACTTCTAAACATGAAGTGAAGCTTGTAGAGACAGCTTTGGGAGCAGAGCCAGCAGTAGAGTTTCTTCAGGGAACATAGGTAAATGATTACATTGGATTTGAAGTAGATGCTTCCGGCCCTGTGGGCATTGATTATTGGTTCTGCAGGTATTTGAGTGCCTGTGGTAAATCAGTAAAGAGAGGGGAGCTGCATGTTCCAGGTTGCTGTGAGTAATGGCTAAGGTGACCAGATTTTAACATTGATAAAGTGGGACACCATTGACCGGGGGGGAGGGGCTTCTTGATTAAAAATTTGGTCTATCTCCCGCTGTTCCCTAGCTTGTCGTGCATTCTTTCCAAAAATTGGGACTTTTTAAAATGCCACGGGATGCGGGACAAATTGTTAAAATCGGGACTGTCCTGCTTTGGGACGTCTGGTCACCCTAGTAATGGCGAATCTTTCTGATCCCTACACACTACTAACATGCTGCTTTAATTGTTTACTTTCAGAAAACATCCTCTTCCTCATGTTGGTAATATTAAGATGTCACTAACGATTACCGAGTATGAATAACTTGGTAGGCACTGCATATGAGAGCTACAACATTCTACATACTCTTTTTTAAAACCTAAAACTGACAAACTGTGCCAGTGTTCAGATGACATCCAGACTGTCACCCAAATGTTTTCATTTATCGTTAGTTACAAGACTTTTTTTACTACTCAGAAGTCATCGCTTCTGTCCTTAATAAAGCACCTTTCAGGACTTAAGAATAGCAACGAATCACTTGATAAAGCGATGTGATTATGGTAGAATATGAGGAATAATTTTCCTGGGAGAATCAAGAGAGGAACATCGTTTTCAACTTGCTAGTAGTTCACATTAGAGGAAAAATAATTAAATGCTTAAAGTGAAACTCACCAATAACTTTTCTTCTTAACTTCTTTCACAGTAGTGATGGGAGCTGAAAATAAGTGGGGAGGGTTCGTACTAAATTGCTGTTTTGAAATGCTGTAGAAGCAAACTTTTCTGGGTGTGTCAGGACCCAGCTGTTCTTTTAATTTTTTCCGCCTAAGAAAATATTAGAAGATTAGGGAATACGCCTGAAGTTATTTTTTGCAGCGTCAGCCTGTCAGGACAGTGTCTTTTACTATGCATTTGGTTAAAAGAAATTTGGTTAAGAGACAAATGGGGTGAAGCCTTCTCAAACCAGTCATTTTGATGATAGGAAATTTGCTGTGAGGTTTCTCAATTTTTTCCTAACTGTTCCCATCTGCATATACATTTGTGATTGTACAGTGTTTGCCAAGTGTGTGGGCCTAATTTGGTGATCTTTTACAGAGATTTGCTCACAGTCCATTATAAAACAAGGCCCTAGAGACTTCCCTCCTTCTTCATGTTGTTTCCAACATCTGCTCAACAGGGATGCTTGTAAGGATCATGAGATAAGGGCCTGTAATTTTTTTTTAACGGTAGTAGTGAAAATGCCACTTGTTTTTCTGCGGACAGGCTTTCCCATGTATCTTGAAAGTGGAGCTCCAAAGCTGTGGCAGTGATTGCAACAGAACTCAGGGCGGGGATGAGTTTCACAATCCAACCCTTCCCTGGGAGATCTTTTCACCATTAAAGTGTTTCTTGGTCTCAGTCGGTTTCAACCCAAAGAGCTCTCTCACATGCTGGAGGAAGGAAGACCTTGGACAGGAAGGCATAGTCGAGCCTTTCCTAGCGCTGTGAACATTCCAGAACTTTGAATCTGGCCTGCTGTCCTGATATGCTCAGGGCTGGTTTGTGGGTCAGGTGGCCTACATCTTCAGCGGCTTTCAGCTGCGGTAGCAACTTCACAGGACCACAACCCCAAGTCGGGGCCTGGCGTGGTCGTGGTAAGTGATGCACCACTTCTCCATCCCAACACATTGCATCATCTCCTGGCCATTCTAGAGATCATCAGGAGTCAGTGTGTTCTGTCATCACAAAAAACAACCAGAAAGAACACAGATTCCCTGCTCACCAATGGTAAGAGAGAGAAAGCAGAAATTCCTTTCGTGTCTCATTTCCTGAACCAAATAACGAGGCATCTTCTCAATGCTCTTTGTCAGAAGTATAACTGGGAAAAGAATAATCCATGAGTAGACTGTCTGATTTTCAAAATGCTAATTTATGTTTTTGATATTTTGTGTTATTTTACACCAAATGGCAATTTGAAGGTAGTTATAAAAAATTGTTTTGACCATCTTCCTTAATCACCGATCCATACCTTTAAAAGTACAAAAATAAATATAAGCCTGAGTTCCCAATAGACAAAAAAATAATTGGTGTGTATCTGAAGAGTAATTCAATACATTAAAAAAAAAAAAAAAGTTTAGTTAAATCCTCATTTTGAAGCCCTGAAAAAGATTCAACGATACTGGTTTGGGTTTCTACTTAACTGAGATATATTATTGGATACTCAAGACAAGAGTACCTAGCACTCTGCTTTTGCATTCCTGAAGAGATTTTAAAATACCCTAATGAAGACATAATTTATATAAAATGTACATACTTAAAGTTATATAATTTAATATTTTGACATGAATATATACATGATACCCATGAAACCAATACTGCAATTGAGATATTGAATGTTTCCATTACCCCAAAATTTTCTTACATTTCTTTTTATTTCTTTCACACACTCCCTCCCAAGGCTGATCTGCTTCCCATCTTTGTAGGTGGGTTTGCAATTTCTAAAGATTTATGTAAACAGTCATACAGTATATGCTCTTTTATGAGGGCTGTCTGAAAAAAAAAAGCCAGCCATTGTCAGTATAATGAGAACAGTTATATGGCTGGATACTTTCTAGACGGCCCTCATATGTTAGACTTTTTCAATTCAGCACAATGGTTTTGAGGTACATCCGTTTTATAATATGTGTCGATAGTTGATTACTTTTTATTATTGACTAGTATTCCTTTCTATGTGTATACTGCCATTTGCATATAGTAGTTGTTTTGTAGTTAAATACAGACTGTAGAAAATCTTTTGTATTGATAGTAAGCTTACCTCTCTGGTTTTCTAAAGACCAATCGAGATGATAGATATTTAACAGATGTAACTAGATAAAATCATATATGAGGAGGGAGCCCCCCAAAAAGCAGAATTATCTTCTGGAGGGCAGGTCCCTTGTAGTACAGGCTTCCTCCGCTAGGTTGGTGTTCTTGGAACCCATCTGCATCAGTGTACCAGCTGGTGTTGTGAGAGGCTGCGTTTGACTTCAGTGAATTTTTTTGGAGACTCTTTCAGTGCGTCTGTCTATTTCATGATGGGAGATTTACACAAATAATGTGCGGCATGACATTGCACCTGCCCACACAGCACTGAGTGTTCAGCCAAAAAACGAAGGGTGAATGACCCCCACACCCCACCCTCCCTATTCACCTGATCTCACCCTGAGCTACTCTTTTTTCTTACCCTGAATGAAAAAAAGTCATCAAAGGGACATGTTTTGCCGATGTGGAAAAGGTGAAACAAAAAATGTGAGAAGTATTAAAAGGCATCAAAATAGACGAGTTCAAAAACTGTTTTGAGCAGTGGAAAAAGTATCTTGATAGGTGTATTGCATCAAGTGGAGAATATTTTGAAGGTGACTGAAGTTTATGTATGTAAGAATACACAATTTTTATAAATAAATTCTGGGTTTTGGGGGTACTTCCTCATATAACTAGATAAAACCATAATGGAGGAAAAAAAACCCCACATTTCACATTTATAGCCCTGGCAAATGTTGGATTAAGGCTACATAATTAACATAAGCCATTTTGAATTGGCAGAAAGTTCAATAGGGTTAAGAAAGATGTATTATTTGAAGGCTGTTACTCAGTTTTATTGAACAAGTATTTTTGTGTCTGTCCCAGGACTAGGTGCCAGGGGAACACAGCAGGGAACCTGACCTCTCTCTGGCCCTCCGGAAGTTCATCATGTCCAGTAGGTGAAATGAGACATAAACATAAATCATTACAAAATAAGAGGTAGAAACGAGAATTGCAATAAGAGACACAGAAGTAGCTTAGAATATTCAGAGGTGAAAGAAATTATTTCCAGCCAGGAGGAATGTGAGAACTTGTTTGTGGTGGTGACATCTTTGCAGGGCTTTGAAGGAAAGGTCTGGTTAAATATATGCAGGTATGAGAGGACACCAGCATAAACCAAGAAAGAACATGAATAAGGGCTTAGAGTTGGGACATCCACAGGGAAGAGTAAATGAAGGTGTTGGCAGGGCTGGTTTCTTTTTTGTTTGTTTGTTTAATTCATTTTTTTATATTTTTTAAAAGTTACTAATGTTTTTTCAGGGCGAGTTAAGAATTTGACTGCTGTTATGATCTGAAAGCATTATTATTATTTTTTTGTTAAATTTATTGGGGTGACATTAATTGATATCAATTACATTGTTTCCAGGTGTACAATTCTACATTACATTGTTTATACATCGCATTATGTGCTCACAACCCAGAATCAGCTCACTTTCCATCACCGTGTTTGATTCCCCCTCCCTACTCCCCGCCCACCCATTCCCCCCCGCCCTTCAGATAACCACTAAATTATTAACTGTGTCCATGAGTCTTTGTTTCTTTGTTCCTTTCAGTTTTATATTCCACCTATAAGTGAGGTCATATGTTTCTTGATTCTTTCATTCTGACTTATTTCACTTAATAAGATATTTTCAAGGTCCGTTCATGTTGTCACAAATTGATTATTTCATCTTTTTTTATTGCTGAGTAGTAGTCCATTGTGTAAATGTACCACAACTTCTTTGTCCAGTCATCTATCAGAGGACATTTTGGTTGATTCCATGACTTGGCCACCGTAAACAGTGCTGCAATGAACACTGGGATACATACCGGTATATCTTTGTGGATTAAGGTTTTCAGGTTTTTGGGATAGATATTCAGGAGAGGGATTGCTGGGTCATATGGCAATGCTATTCCTAGTTTTTTGAGGAATCTCCACACTGCCTTCCATAGTGGTTGTACCAATTTACATTCCCACCAGCAGTGTATGAGGGTTCCTTTTTCTCCACAGCCTCTCCAGCACTTGTTATTCCTTGTCTTGTTGATTATAGCCATTCTAACAGGTGTGAGGTGGTATCTCATTGTGGTTTTAATTTGCATTTCCCTAATTGCTAGTGATGTTGAACATTTTTTCATGTATCTGTTGGCTGTTTGTATGTCTTCAGGAGAGAAGTGCCTGTTTAGGTCTTCTGCCCATTTTTTAATTGGATCATTTTTTTGTTGTTGTTGAGTTGTATGAGTTCTTTATATATTTTAGATATTAGCCCCTTATCAGAGGCATTGTTTGCAAATATTTTCTCCCATTCGGTTGATTACCCTTTTTACTTTGTTGACAGTGTCCTTTGCTGTGTAGAAGCTTTTTAGTTTGATATAGTCCCATTCATTTATTTTTGCTTTTACTGCCCTTGCCTTTGGGGTCAAGTTCATAAAGTGCTCTCTGAGCCCAAGGTCTGTAAGTTTAGTGCCAATGCCTTCTTCTATGCACTTTATAGTTTTGGATCTTATGTGGAGGTCCTTAATCCACTTTGAGTTAATTTTGGGATATGGTGACAGTTCACAGTCCAGATTCATTTCTTTGCATGTGGTTAGGGCTGGTTTCTTTTGAGGGTTGTGAGAGAAGGATCTGTTCTGGGCCTCTCTGGTGTGTAGATGGCCATCTACTCCCTGTGTCTTTGCCATAGTTTCCATGGCCACGTGTTTAATGATTAAGTTTGTGAACTTGCCACCATGCACTTATGTTGGCAGCACTGTACAAACAACTCAGTAAGGTTTCATAACCTTGGTGTATCAGTTTCTCACAGCTGTGTTCATGTCAATATGTGGTGTTACATTGCTGAGTGGCATTCATTATTGTTGTTATGTGTTTTTGTGTGCCATCACGAGAATGTTGGAGCTTGAATTGGAGGAACAAACAAACATTAAAACTTCTTGTTCAACTTGGCAAGAGTGGAAGTGAAATCAGGGATATGTTATTCCAAATTTATGGGGAAAATGCTGTGAAGAAAACAGCAGTGTACAAATGGCTTAAACGTTTTCTGAGGGGAGAGAAAGCGTCACAGATAAAGAGGCCAGTGAAGAGCAGAACTGAAGAAAACATTGCAAAAATGTATTCAATTGTGTGTGAAAATTGTCGGATGACTGTAAGTAGCACAGCAGACCAAGTAAATATCGATACAGAAACAGTTAGGAAAATCTTAACTGAAAACTCTTAGTGTGAGAACGGTGTGTGCAAACATTGTTCCAAAGGAGCTCACCGAAGAACAAAAGCAAAGCTAAGTCAGAGTTTGCCAAGACCTTTTGGAGAGGCAAGATGATGTTTTGGCTGTGTTATCACTGGTGATGAAACACAGGTGTACCAATACGACCCTGGAACAATGCATTCAAGTACAAAATGCAAGTCAGACAATTTTTGAAACTTTTATGATATCAGATGAATTTTTCATTATGAATTTGTACCAACTGGGCAAACAGTCAGTCAAGTTGACTGTTCGGAAGGGCTGAAAAGGCTGCATGAAAAAGTTAGATGAAAACAACTTGAACCTTTTCACCAACAACTCATGTCTCTTGCATCACGACAATGCACCAGCTCACACAGCACTGACTGTGAGGGAGTTTTTAGCTAGTAAACAAGTAATTGTATTGGAACACCCTTCCTACTTACCTGATCTGGTCCTTAATAACTTTTTTCTTTACCTGAAGATAAAGAAAATATTGAAAGGAAGACATTTTGATGACATTCAGGACATCAAGGGTAATATTACAGAGGTTCTGATGGCCATTCCAGAAAAAGAGTTCCAAAATTGCTTTGAAGTGTGGACTAGATGCTGACATTGGTGCATAGCTTCCTAAGGGGAGTACTTTGAAGGTGACCATAGTGATATATAAAAATGAAGGTATGTAGTAGCACTTTTTCTAGGATAAGTTTGCTAACTTAATTGTCAAACATTATAAGACCTCTTATGCATATCTCTGTCCAAATTTTCCTGTTATATGAGGATACAGTCATACTGGATTAGAGTCCATTCTAATGGCCTCATTTTAACTTGATTACCTCTGTAAGACCTATCTCCAAAAAGGTCACATTCTAAGGCACTGGGGGCGAGGACTCCAACCCATACATGTAGGGAAAAGCAGATATAATTCAACCCATAACAAGCAAGATTGGAAGTTTGGGCTTCATCGTTTAGGCAAAGGGGAGTCATGGAAAGTTTTTGATCTGGACACCACCAGGGGTATGCTTCCAAATGTTGATCTGGCAATATGTGCAAGATGGGTTTGAGAGGCAATAGAATGTAGTGCACACAAGGGGTGATAGGAGGGTCACTGTCACTGGCCACATGTGACTGGCCAGGTGACTGGCCACCGTCCATGGGAAACCTGAAGTAGGTGTGATGGGAGAAGCAGATCTGGCTGTGGAGAAATTGAGAAGCAGTAAACCAGTTTGAATGGCCAGGTCATGGCCTCTGTGCTTAACGTACAGTAGCACTGCACAGGTTCTGAGGATATGTGAAGATCGATTGCTGAGTAGTCTATGTGTACTCTGTTGTCAAGCGTATTGATAAAAAGGACCACACATTTCCGAGGAAGGCAAATTAGTTCATGGAGTGTCATTTAGAGATTATGCCAGGATTATTTTTATCCATGGAACAATCAGGACCTCATTATTAATTACCTTTGGTGATCAGAAACTAACTATAATCCTTCACCTGGGCAATTTAATCCATTATTAGAGAAGGAATGCATATTTTTAGTCTTATTGTAAATTTTTGCCATATATATTTTGTATGGCAAATGCAGTTTATAAACTCCATGCATATACTTCTATAGTTTCACAGTTTTCACAGCTGTTAACTAAATTTATTCTTTCGATATCTGTGAGGTGAAAGAGGGGCAAATATTATAAATCCATATATATATATATATATATATGTTTGTTTGTTTTTTTGGAGGAGACTGAGGATTAGAGAAGTTTTTGGGTCTTATCTGATATAACCAGTCTTTGGCTGAGTTGAGACTAGAACGATGACTGTTGTAATGGATAATAGAATTAGATGTTAGTCTCCATAAAGTCTCCATATATGAGGTATGATTGAAAAATATGATAAATGTTTACATTTAAAAAAATATATTACAGTAAAAACACATGGCCATCAATCCCCCTCAAAATAGTCTTTCTCACTTTGAACACATTTATCCCATTGTTCTTTACACGTCCTAAAGCAATTCTGAAAGTCCTCTTTCATAAGTGTCTTTAGTTGCGCTGTCATGGCTACCTCAATGTCCTGAATCAAGTTAGGTCACAAATCATTTCTGATACGGCAGTTTCTGTCGAATATTATAGTGTGTCCTCATCTACGTCATTCACTGGATCTGGCAACATGTGGCTTCTGGCTCTTTCCCAAAGTCAAAATGACCATGAACAGTAAATATTTTGAATCAATTCAGGACATCATCAGTGCAGCTACAATAGCGCAACTAACGACACTCACGAAACAGCACTTCCAGAACTGCTTCAGAAAGTGTAGAGAATGATGGGATAAGTGTGTGCCAAGCAAGGGGGAGTATTTTGAGAGAGGTTAATGGCAATGTGTCTTTCACTGTAATATTTTTTTTAATTTAAACATTTACCATATTTTTTTTTTATCACACCTCATTAGTACCATTGTTTCATATTGGATACTTTGGCTCAAGGGAAGCCATTGTATGTGCCTGGATACCACCTGATAGGTACCCAAAGGATGTTTGCTGAATGAGTGGATGAAAGAGAGAGCATATGGGTTGTTTCTTTATTTTTCTATTGAGGCAATTATTTTTTTAAAAGACAGTTTTAAGGTTAACAGCAAAGTTGAGGATAAGTTACAGAGATTTCCCACATATCTCCTTTTTCCACACATGCATAGCCTCCTCCATTATCCTTTTGTAAAAAGTATTTATTTTTATTGTTTTTGACAGACAGACAGACAGACAGACAGTGACAGACAGAGAGAAGAGGGAGGGCCTAGAGCAGTTTCCATGGTTGTACATCATTAGTTTGATGTAATTTCACTCCACAGGTGAGTGTGGGACTATGCAGGGCAGGAACTGGGCTGGGGGTGTCCTGCATGGGGGTCATGCCCCTGCTTGGGGCCTCCCACATGGGAAGCACACCAGGGGCAGGTGCCAAACCAGGGGCCTCCCACATGGGAAGCTTGCCCTGGCAAGAACTGAACTTGGAGCCTCCCATGTGGGAAGTACACCTCAGTTCAGCATATGGGTATGCACAGGCCAGGGTTGGGATACGATCCTTAGACCCTGAGGCTGCAAGATGAGTGCTTAACCCCCTGAGCCATCCCAGCTTCCCCTAACCTCCCCCATTATCAACAACCCCCACCAGAGTGGTACATTTGTTACAATTGACGAACCTATATTGACACGTTATAATCACCCAAAGTCCACAGTTTACATGTGGGGGTTATTTTGGGGAAAACATGTTTTTTAGCTTGTCTTTTCTCCTATTGTTAAGAATCGTATGTGCTGAATTTGGTTTTCAGTTTTCAATCATGGAGACCATTCATTTGAACAACTATCCATGGCTTCTATTTTCAGAATGGAAATTGTGACACACATATATACTTTTTGAAAGAAATTGTTAATACTAAATGAAAATGCAGTGGCTTGCAGCTGAAATAAGGATTTGAGGTATGGTGGATTCCAGTTAAATCAAACAAAGTAATCATATAAATTGTAATTTAGATTCCTAAACTGGCTATCTTAGTGTAACCTTAAGAGCTTTTTTTTTTTTTTCCCCCCAAGATATAAGTGTACAGTGACTCTCTCTATGACATGAGACAACTTCATTTTGTGAGGGTTCATGTTATACAACTATAAAGAATGCTTTGGTGTTATTGGGAGAATAAAATGAGCAAAGATAGAACTGCATTTTGTAAAAGTTAAATACTAAAAATATAAGAAATTATTTTAAAGATTAATTTTGTGGCTTCTTTGAAAATACCATGTTTGCTTATATACTTTATTTGCAAAAATTGGTTGATGACAATTTTAGTGAAGTCTTTGGGTAGTAGGACAGTTTAAGCCCTAGCTTATTAGAAGGATGAGAACCACTACTTACACCACAGATTCAATTAATTAATTAATTTATTTTAAAAAATGCAATCTATATAATTTTTATTCTTTTAAGATGTTGTTTTAGATTTACTTTATTGTTTGAGAGGTGAGAGAGACAGAGAGAAGTGGGCGGTCAGAGCAGTCTCCGTAATTGTATCTCATTAATTGTGACATAGTTTCATTCCACACAGGTGAGTGTGGGACTGAGGTATGCAGGAATTAAACTGGGGGCAGTTCAGCAAGTGGGTTTGCATGAGCCATAGCTGGGATTTGATCCTCAGACCTCATAATTACAAGGCAAATGCTCAACCTGTTGAGCTATCCTGGCATCCCCTCTATGTAATTTTTCTTAAAAAACAAAAACATGGTTTTAAAGAAATAGAAAGCAAACCACATATATTTTCATATAAAAGACTATATTTTTCACACTCCACTCTAATTATACAATTTAGAAACAAGTTTGTCCTTTACTCTAGGGAAAATAATCCATGAATCAGAGGAGTACAGTGCCTCATAAGCAGTAGAGCATTCTTCCCTGGGGATTTTGGGCATGTTGACTTTAAACAAATAGATGGCCAGATAATTCTCCAGCCAAATGGATTTATTCAGAAACAACAAAGAACTGCAATTGGGGACATGTGGTATAAAGGCAAAGCATCCCAAGTCCAGAGAAACAAAGGAGAGGAACATTCTTTTATGGACTTCGGAGGGGCTTTTGTAAACAGAGTCCATTGGAGTAAATGGAAAGTTTGAAGTATAGTTTCTTCTAGTTGGCTGAGTTATGGCAGTCTCCCATTGGCTGAGCTGTTAATGGCAAAAAAAAGAATCTTTTTTTTCCGTCTTGCTGAAAAGTAGTATCATTTCCTGTCAGAGATGCACGGTACATCTCTGTTGGGGTCAGTAGTGTGCTTTGAATGACACATGGGTGCCTTCTCTCTTCTGGTCTCCCAGCTGCATTTTAAATGAGGTTTCTGTTTATTAATTTCTACAGGAAAGAACAAGTTTTATGGAGTGTTAGAAGACGCAATATGGAAAAAGAGCATGATGGGTTGAGAGTGCGTATCTGACCTTATTTAGAAAGATCAGGTCCAAGGAAATAAGTATAGAGCCTAAAGTTGGCTTGGCATTGGTGATTGATTGACTGGATATACGATGTTTTTGGTCCAAGTGGAGCATTTTTAGGAATATGCAAGTTTGGTTCTAATATGGTAACCCTGACAGGAGCAGCTCCATCTTCGGTCTAGAAATTTCTATCAGTACCTCTAAGTTTATGAAGACTGTGGATGCCCAATACTTTCCCTGTAGCCTGGGAGAATTCCCAAAGCACACTGTCCCATAGCCCCTTTGTATCTGGGTTTTGTGGTGGCTCTATTAGAACCGTGTGGGGTTGACCAAGGTAAGGAAGACAGTACCTTCAAGTTTCCTTAGAAAGATTCAGTCCCACAAACTTGAATGAGCAATGAGGACTGTACTAAAGACTGTAGCAACACAGATAGCTGTAAGGACGTCACAAGCATCACCAACCTTAAAAATCCATTGGCCACCCCAAGTCTTTTTGGAGAAAAGTTTTCCTCACTTTTTCCTCCTTGGCCTACTGCTCCATTACTGCTTCCCTTTTGAAAACAGGTAAGCAAACAACTTTTTGTCTTGTTAAGTATCCACTCCACCTTCCTTAGTTGTCCACACCTTAATGCTTTGGGGTGAGGTGGGTTGTGGCAGCATCTTCCAAAGAAAACCAATGATCTTCCTAAGTAGAATGCAGATGAATGGCACATCTCCACCTCACTGTGTTAAGTGTTGATTTTAAAAAAAACCCATAAAATAATACTTAGTTAGTGTGGATAACTAAGTAATATGGTTAGCGTGGATGACTAAGTAACATGAAACTCTGTTGCAATGTTTTGGTTTCCCCCCTCCCAAATGTGGTCATAAATTAGGGAAGAAATACAAGTATTTTTGTGTTTTCAATTCTCAGATTATTTTTTTAACTGAGAGTGAATTGGCCCAACAGAATTGGTTTTTTTTTGTTTGTTTTTTTTAAGTATCTGCAGAGAAGCTCACAATGTTTTACCTTTTCTAAGCTTCTAAGTGACTCCCACCAAGTTACAGGTGTGGTCTGTGTAAGAGCTTGCCAGCATCCATGGTCTTCATCCAAAGGTCTGAAATAAGTATAGATGGGCTGTAATAGTCAACTCCCTTTTAGTATAGAAAGCAGTGCTGCTGAGATCAAAGATGGCGGCATGAGAGGAGAACGCCGATAACTGCCTGGGAAGGGCCTTGTGAACAGAGGGGAATCCACAGGGGAAACCCTGAGAAGAAACCTCAACTCAGAGAACCACACAACACAGAACAACACCCAAAGGTTAGAGAAAAAAAGGAAGAGCGGGAGAGGGAAAGGGAAGCAGCGGTTCGGGGACAGAGACTCAGAGAGCAGCCCAGGGCTGGCAAAAACAAAGGGGGATTGGGGGACTACCGTCAAAGTGGAGGTGGATCGAGGGCGGGCTGGAAGCCGAGACCTAGGGAGCGTGGAAGCCCCACAGGACTGTGGACAATTTAACATCCGAACTCAAGGGACAGCACACAGTGCCCTAATCAGATCACAGAGCCTAAAGTGGAACAGGGACTGTGGAGCAGGGCGGCGGCACTTCCCGGCGGGCGGGGTGAGAGCAGGGCACCAGCCCGCAACGGCTCAGCACCCCTGATTTACGGAGGAGATTGACTGTGAGGGAGCGCCTTCTGAGGACAGGGCTCTTGGAGTGAGGGCTGGGGCTTGAGTGGGCATAGCTGCATTGGACGTGCTTGGAGTGAATCTGGCGGTCTCAGCAGAGCTGGGAGCGTAGAGCGGCTGCCGCCTGAGCTATGGCCTGTGCGCGCAGGGCTTTTGGCGCCCCGCCCACTGGGCCGCTGCGGCACCTCTGCGTGCACGCACCCCGGCTTTCAGCACTCCGCCCACCAGGCTGCCCCGGCACCGCTGCCAGCGCGCAACTGGGCTTTCAGCGCCCCGCCCACAGGGCCACCGCGACACAGCTGCTTGCTTGCCAGCGCGCAATTGGGCTTTTGGCGCCCCACTCACCAGGCCGCTGCAGCACCACTGCCAGTGCACAACTGGGCTTTCGGCGCCCAGCCCACTAGGCCGCCGGCACCGCTGCCTGCTTGCCAGCGCGCTACCGGGCTTTTGGTGCCCTGTGCACCGGGCTGCTGCAGCATTGCTCCCTGCTCGCGAGCTCGACACTGGGCTTTTGGCGTCCCGCCCACCGGGCCTCTGGGGCGTTGCAGCCCGCGCATGCAACTGGGCTGTCGACTGGGTTGCTGCAGTGTCACTGCCTGCGCGCAGGACTGCGCGGCTGATCCGGGCCTCTGCCAAGCCCCAGCCCATCCAAGTGCTGCCCTGCGGGCGTGGCTTACAGATTAAATTGAAGGAGGGGCAGCCAGGCTGAGGAGAGAAAGACTGGAGCTCCTGCGCCCCGTCTGCACTGAACCACCAGCCCCCCTGCTGAAAGAGGAATCTGCTATTGTGTCTCAGGCCCGCCCTAGCTCCTACTCACATGCCCCCACCCCTGGCCACAACTTTACTACCCTGCTATCTAACAGCTAAGACAGCCACCTGAAGTGCCCCAGGACACAGAAGCGGTCTGCTTCCTCCAGCCCTCTCCCAAATTCTCCTTCTCCCACAACTGAGCCCAAAAGAACAAATAAAGAGAAGCCCATCTGATTGGCAACCCCCCAGAGGGAAAACAGACTAATGAGTAAAGCAAAAAGAACCATATCAAACACAATGCACACCTCAGAATCCAAAGCCCCTCCAGAAGATCAGGGGCACTCTTTAGTAAAGGACCTTGCACACTTGGAATCAAATCTAAGTGAAACAGAATTCAGGGCTGCGTTAATCAAGATCTCAGAGAGCTCACTCAATGCTGGCAAAGTACCCAGACACAGTTAAATGACCTCAACAAGAAATTTCTGAGCAAAATGAGTACTTTACCAACAAAATTGAGAAGCTAGAGCAGAACCAAAAGGAACTCCTTGAAATGAAAGGCATCATGGGAGAGCTGAAAAAAAAACTGACCAGCATAGGAAACAGGGCTGACCAGTTAGAGGAAAGGTTGAGTGAAATTGAAGATACAAACATGGAAATGTCACAGAGGGAAGAAGAAAGGGAAAGGAAAATCAAGAGAAATGAAAGAGCCCTACAAGAACTTTCTGACTCCATCAGAAAGAACAATATTAGAATAATAGGGGTACCTGAAGGAAGCGAGATGAAATCTTCTCAGAGTCTACTAAAACAAGTAGTGGATGAAAATTTCCCTAACCTGTGGAAAGAATTACAGCCCCAAATCCAAGAGGAAAGCAGAAGCCCTAACTACCTAGACCCTAGCAGATCTTCTCCAAGGCACATTGTTCTGAAGATGACAAAAACCAATGACAAAGAAAAATCCTCAAGGCTGCCAGGGAAAAACAAAACATAACTTTCAAAGGAAAACCTATCAGGCTGTCACCAGACTTCTCAGCAGAAACTCTGCAAGCCAGGAGGGAATGGAGCCCAATCTTCAAAATATTAAAAGAGAGAAATTGCCAGCCAAGAATTAACTATCCAGCAAAATTAACCTTTAGATATGAAGAAGGAATTAAGGCCTTTACAGATATACAGAAGCTGAGGGAATTCTCCAGCTCAAAACCGGCACTCCAAGAAATACTGAAGGAGGCTATCTGACCTGAATCCAGAAATCAAAATAAATGGAGAAAAATTGGGACAACAAAAAAATAAAAAGGAAAGAAGAAATGGATACAGGATATCCTCATATATCAATCATCACCCTGAATGTAAATGGATTGAATTCACCGATAAAGAGGCACGGGGTAGCAGACTGGATCAAAAAACAAAATCCAACCATATGCTGCCTACAAGAGACACACCTCAGCCACAGGGACAAACATAGACTCAGGGTAAAAGGATGGAAAACAATACTCCAGGCAAATGGCAGTCAGAGAAAAGCTGGAGTGGCCATACTGAGTCTGATGAAAAAGGCATCAGGATAAAAAAAATAATAAGACATAAAGATGGACATTACATCTTGATAAAAGGGACAATACAACAAGAAAACATCACACTCATCAATATATATGCTCCAAATCGGGAAGCACCAAAATTTATAAAGCAACTACTAACAGATCTAAAAGGAGAATTTGACAAAAATACAATTATAGTAGGGGACCTAAACACCCCCCTGACAACATTGGACAGATCATCCAAGCAGAAACTAAATAAGGAGATTGAAGCTTTAAATGATACATTGCAGGAAATGGACATAATTGACATTTACAGATCATTCCATCCTACAACAAAGGGCTATACATTTTACTCTAGTGCACATGGAACATTTTCAAGGATAGACCATATCCTGGGACTGAAAT
>PVKE010011978.1:0-39189 GCA_004027555.1 Craseonycteris thonglongyai | reverse complement strand
TCTTTTACTGTGAAGTTACTAAATACCATTCTCACCATAACTGCCAACTGTGCGGTGTCTGATATATCTGTTGACTCGTCAAATTGCAGAGAGAAGCAGTCACATATTTCCAAGTCAGTCTTTAACTGAGTTTGCAAGTCTTTTGAAATTACGTGTATTCTTCTTGTGACTGTGTTATTTGACAACTGTAGGTCTTGTATCGCCGACATAATCTCAGGCTTGTTAGAATATTCCTCCAACAAACAATCGGCAGTAGTCAGAAATGCTTCTTTTAACAATTCACCATCCTGGAAAGGTTTTTTCTTTGTGAGCATGTGAGAAATTTTGAAAGAAGTAATGGTTGCCTTTCTAGATTTTTCCACATGTCTAGTGAAAACAGTCTGTTGAGTAGTTAAACTTCATTTTAGTTGATTTATTTTTTCTTTCTTACTTCAGATTTAAGTGGATAATTCGTATCAAAAGTGGTATGACTTGTCTGAAAGTGACGTTCAACATTATGTTTTTTCGGCACTGCAATACTACTGCCACACAACAAGCAAATGCATTTACCTTTTAAATTAATGAAACAATATGATTCCTCCCAGTCTGTGTTCAAATTATAGGTTCGTTTTCTCTTATTTGGTCCACTCATTTTAGGACTAAAAAAATAAAAATATAGTTATATAACTACAATATCATATCAAATTGCCACCATAATAATAGATGACCTACCTCGCTTTTAGTTCATTTAAAATCGAATATATCAAAACACTGTGATCCTAGCTAACCGTCACGACCCGATCAGTCCAGCAACCGCAATCCAAATGGCAACTTGGCGTCTCCCGGTTGGGGGGAGGAGAGTTTAAAGAGTGCAGCGGCTACACAAGATGCGACATGTACAAAGGCGAAAGCTAGGGACAAACTTATACATACGAGATCGCAAACATACCAACGAATAGAATAAACCTGTGTAGATACTCCAACAATATTTTAAAATTCTAACAAATGTATAAAAATAAATGATAGTTTTACTTAGTGTTTATGAAAAACTTCTGATGCAGTCAAATAATGGTGGGCGCACACAAATCAGGCCACGGGCACCATGGCGCCCGCGGGCACGGGGTTGGGAATCCCTGCTCTAGGGTGACCAGATTATAACATTGGTAAAGCGGGACACCATTGACCGGGGGGGAGGGGGTTCTTGATTAAATATTTGGTCTATCTCCTGCCGTTCCCTAGCTTGTCGTGCATTCTTTCCAAAAATGGAGACTTTTTTAAAACGCCGCGGGTCGTGGGACAAATTGTTAAAAATCGGGACTGTCCCGCCAAAAGCAGGACGTCTGGTCACCCTACCATACCCCGAACCTATGTTCTCTACACCACACTACCCAGCCCCAGGTCCAGACATTATAGGGTGTCAGTCCTGGCCTAAGGCCCAGAGTGGTCATAATAATGGCCCTGTGGGGCCAGTGGCGGGGCCTCTTGGACAGAGTCCTTGGAGGAAAATAGAAGGAGCTGAGCCCAGAGAGGCTATTATATATGCTCTCATCTGTCTGGAGGAGAGCGAGACAGGCCAGACCTGGGTGAGCAGTCCCTGGAATGCCTCCTGGTCATGGCACAGGAGAAAAACAGGTGGCCCCAGCTAGGTAGCTGATCTTTAAGGTAGAGTGACCCTGTCCATGAACAAAATGGCCCTATGTATGTCCTGGGTTCTCACTGATCAGACAGGTAATTCCTTTTCTTTCAGAAGGCATGGGGACATAGATTTGGATGGGTAGAAGTGTGGGGAGAAGGTCAAGTCTTCAACAGTGTGGATTTGACATATGGCTTCTAAAATGCCTATACACTGCCTTGCCACATGGTAGGAGCAATTTAAAGATTTATTTTTATTGTTTTTGGCAGACAGAGAAAGAGAGAGAGACAGAGACAGAAACAGAGAGAAGGGGGAAGGTCCAGAGCAGTCTCCATAGTTGTATGTCATTAGTTTTCAACAGGAGAAATTTAAACTATTTAAAAATAAAAATACTTATGTCTGTGTACATGCTGTATGTACTAACATAAATATAGCTCTAGTCTGTGTTTTCAACCTTGTAGTATGGTATTCAGGTGTGTATTTTATTTCTCTGAGCAGATTATTAACTCCTTGAGCACAAGGCCCATGGCTGCATTATCTCTTGATTTCCCCAAGTGTCAAATCTGATACACAGTAGGTCTTCAATAAGTGTTGAATGAATTAATAAATTGACTTGTATGGTACATGCAAGACAGATAAAGTGCATTGCAGTATATCCAAAGCCTTATGATTAGTTCAGCCTTTGCCATGTATCAGAGCAGATAGGGCCTCTTGCCAAGGGCTCCGTAAGTTTGCAGATATAGAGGCCTTCGCTTTAAATGAACTTGACACACATAAGGCACCTTGCACGACGTTTGGTCCAGCCCCTATGTGAGCTGGTGGTTGGGAAAGTGCCCTGGCTCCCACCTGTCTCTCCCAGGCTCTCTTTACCATGTGCCACACACTTACCATGCCAGGCTTACCACCTGGTCTGGAACAAGAGAACCAGCTTTGCCCAGCCCTGGCTTCAGAAAATGTAGTATCAACAACCCCTTACAAAACAGTCTTTAGGAGAAGCTGGGATGGCTCAGCGGGTTAAGTGCTCGCTTTGCAGCCCTGGAGCCTGAGGATCGAATCCCAGGCCTGGCCCATGCGGACCCATGCTGAACTGGGGTGTGCCCCCATCTCAGTTCTTGCTGGGGCCTATGTGGGAGGCTCCCGGCCCAGATCCTGCCCTGCGCAGCCCTGTGCCCACCTGTGGAGTGAAACTATATGGAAAACTAATGCTGTCAACTATGGAGACTGCTCTGGGCCCTCCCCCTTCTCTCTGTCTCTCTCTCTCTGTGTCTCTCTCTGGCCAAAAATAAACAATAAAAATAAATCTTAAAAACAACAACAACAGTCTTCAGAGAAAATGATTCTAACATACCCTCAGTTACAACCTGTGATTCTTCACATGCTACATGGAAAATGCATTAGCCCGGTGCGTTCATTTGTTAGGGCTGCCATAACAAAATAGAGCAGATTGGGTGGTTTAAACATCAAATGTGTTTTCTCACAGTTCTGGAGGCTAGAAGTCAAAGATCAAGGTGTCCATATGTTGGGTTTGGTTCTCAGGTCTCTCTCCTTGACTTTCAGATGGTCATCCTCTCTTTGTATCCTCATATGGTCTTTCCTCTGTGCACACACCCCTGTTGTCTGTGTCCAAATATTCTCTTCTCATGAGAACACCAGTCAGACTGGATTAGGGCCCACCCTTTAGACCTCATTTAAATTTAATAACCTCTTTAAAGGCCCTACCTCCAAATATAGTCACAATCTGAGGCAGTGGGTGTCAGAGCTTCAACATATGAATTTGGTGGTGGACACAGTTCTGAAGGACCGGATTCAAGTCCATTTCCTGACTGTGTGATCATGGGCAAGGTGCTAAGCCTGTCTGGGCTTTTGTTTCTTCCTCTGAAAACTGGGCTCCTGGATTTTATAAGAATCAAAGAAATTGCCATGTGGAGAGTGCCTGGCACACAGTGGATGATGACAGAATACTGGTTCCCCTCTCTGCCAATAAGTAGGATTATTTAGACCAGAAGTGTCTAATCTTTTGGCTTCCCTGGGCTACGCTAGAAAAAAAATTCTCTCTCTTTTCTTTAAACATATATTTTATTGTTTTTGAAGAAAGGTAAGAGAGAGAGAGAGAATGGGGGAAGTCTCCATAGTTGTACATCATTAGTTGTGATGTAGTTTTATTCACACAGGTGGATGTGAGGACACACAGGGCAGGAACCATATGGGGGGGTCTTCCTCATGGGAGGCAAGAACTTTTGCCACCGAGTCATGGCAGTTACCAGTTGCACTGCAGTTCAGCACATGGGTTTGCACAGGCTGGGACCAGGATTCAATCCCTGGACCTTGCAGTTGCGAGGCAATCCTGGAGCTCACAGTTGCAAGGCAAGCGCTCACACTGCTGAGCCATCCTGGCATCCCTGGAAGAAGAAGAATTGTCTTGGGCCACACATAAGATACACTAACACTAACGATAGTTAATGAGCTAAAAAATATATTGCAAAAAAGTCTCATAATGTTTTTAAAAAGTTTATAATTTTTATGTTGGGCCGCATTCAAAGCCGTCTTGGGTGCATGTGGCCTGCAGTCTGCGGGTTAGACAAGCTTGATTTAGACTGTTAGATATACAAGGCAACTTGCTTATGGACTCCTGGTGGAGTGGGAGGATAGGAGTGCTCATGGCTCATTTTAGCCTTGCCTTATCCCAAGGAGAAAGCAAACTGTTGTGGAACAGACACATTATGGATACTTTTCTGGCCACCATGCTGGAGGTGGGGTATCGGAAACAGATCAGGTTTCAGTTACAAACAGGGTCACTTAAGTATGAGCACCTAATACCCTTTGCTATGTGAACTGGACAAGAGGTTGAAATTTTGGTATAGGTTGGGCTAGACTTTCTAAAGCCTGAAAATGAGAAAGCTGGCTAACACCTAAACTGACAGTAAAGCTACAACTCCTGTTTGGACGACTGCCTGAGGCCTGTGAAAGGAGAGATCTGATAAAGCTTGTTTAGGGGCCTAAATTTTTCGATAAACTGGTTATCAGAACTTACTATTTTTTGTCTTTTTGGTGTCTTATATTCCTTAATTAATGTCCCTCAAAGCACCAAAAATTCATGTCTTTCAACTTTTCCTGCAATACAGGGGTCAATCCAAAGTTTTTGCCTAATTGAGTTTTCCCCTTGAATAAAATCTTTTATCCACTTGATTTTGCCATCTGTCCACCCAAAACTCCAAGCTGCTTATAAAACACTTTTTCTAAAAGTATGTTAAGATAAAGGCTGTATGTGACGAGCCCACAGTTAACATCAGACTCAATGATGAAAAGCTAAAAGTTTTCCTCAAAGATCAAGAATAAGACTTCCTACTCCCATCATTTCTATTCAAAATACTACTAGACATCCTAATAAGAGCAATTAGTCAAGAAAAAGAAATAAAAGCCATCTAAATCAGAATGGAAGAAGTAAAATTGTCCGTTTGTAGATGACATGATCTTCTATATATAAAAAACCTTAAAGACTATCAAAAGTTTGTTAGAATAAACAAATTCAATAAAGTTTCAGGTGAAAATCAGTTGAACTATAATCTAAAAATAAACCATCCAAAAAAGAAATTAAGAAAACAATTTCTTTTTTTTTTTATTGTTAAATTTATTGGGGTGACAATGGTTGGTGACAATTAGATAGTTTCCAGGTGTACAAATCTACATTACATCACCTATGTGTTGCATTATGTGCTCATCACCCAGAGTCAGCTCTCCCTCCATCACCATATACCTGGTGCCCACAACTAACTACCACCCCCCCCCCACTCCTCCCTTACCCTCAGGTAACCACCAAACTATTGAGTGTGTCCATAAGTTTTTGTTTCTTTGATAGATGACTGGATAAAGAAGTTGTGGTACATTTAAACAATAGAATACTACTCAGTGATAAGAAAAGATGAAATACAGTTATTTGTGACAACATGGATAGACCTTGAAACCATCTCATTAAGCAAAATAAGTCAGACTGAAAGAACCAGGAAACATATGAACTCACTTGTAGGTGAAATGAAAATAATAATTCCATTTTTAATAGCATCAAAGAAAATAAAAAACTGAGGAAATAATTTAACCAAGGAGATAAAAGATCTGTACACTGAAACCTATAAAACATTAATAAATGGGCACAAATGGAAAGATACCCTGTGTTCATAGATTAGAATAATTAATGTTGTTAAAATGTCCGTACTACCCAATGCTCTCTATAAATTCAATGCAATCCTATCAAGATACTAATGGCATTTTTTACAGAAGTGGAAAAAAACAGTGTGTCCTTGGATGAGCTATTTCCTTCTGTAACTTTGCATCTGGCTTTATTCATGTCTCTTATTCCAGTCTGATAAATGGCCAGGCAGATTTTTACATTCGGAGCCTGAGCTCATTTTTACTTACTCAGAACAAAGACAATCTGGGCCTTTCAGCCCAGTGGAACCTCTAAAGGACCTGTCTCCAGCTGCCATTCAACTGAAGCTGTGTGACAGGCTGCAGCAAAGTAAGAATCAGCAGAGCAACATCAACCCACAAAACCATGAGAGAGAATAATGCCTTGTACGTAGATGCTAAGTTTTGGGGACTATTTGTTATACATAAATGATTATTGAACTGGCTGTGCTTGAAGCAGACCTCTCCCCTGATGGCAGGATGATGAGATCCCCCAAATTAGATCATGCTTAGGGAAGAAGGAAGACAGGAGAGGAGTGAACCTCAACTGGACGAAGCACTTAGTCAAAAGAGACTTACAATTCAGAGAGTGGTTGGTTAGCTCTGGAGATGGAGGACTGACTGGAATGTGCATGGGGGAGGCCTCTGGATCACCAGCGATGTTATGTATCTTGATGTGGGCAGTTTTACTGGTTCCCAAACTGGGCTGCACACTGGGATCACCTGGGGAACTTTAAAAAAAAAGATTAATGCCTGGCTCCACCCTAAAGATTCTGATGTAATTGAGCTGAGACATGGCCTGGGAATCAGAATTTTTTAAGTTCTCCAAGTTATTTCCTCATGCTGCCAGGGATGAGCACCACTAGTCAATATAAACTACTATTTTTTTTTTTATTGTTAAATTTATCGGGTTGACATTGATTGATTAAACTACTCTTTTTACAAATAACAACATGAAGGCCCAGTACTGACAAATGCCTTGCTAAATACCCATTTGTTGGCTGCTGCCAATTTTCTCTGATGTGCCTAATAAGAGGGAGCTGTGGCATGGATAATACCAAACAGTAAATAATCTAAAAATAACTTCGATCATATTCGGTTTGGGAAAGCAGCATGTGACTTTCTGGCCACTGAATGGCCTGGCTAATTCAGTTTGGCTCAAATGAACATGACTTTCCCTGAGTTTACAGTGACATCCCAGGCCTGCCCATGCTGAGGTGTAGAAAGTGGCCAAACTAAATGTTGGCTGTGGCCTGTTCTCCAGTGGGCAACAGACAGGCTGTCAAAGGCACACAGTAACTATATGGACGTGGGGACTTCTCTTACAGGAGGGCTGCACAGGGGGACAAAGCACGCTACTTCCTGACCCTTTCATCTTGGGTTGGGTGCCAGAGGCGTGAAGAGGGAGTAAAGCGGGAGGGGCTCGTGGTTATGGAGGAGCTCTTTTGTGCCAGGTTTCATGCCAAGAATTCCTATAAACAGTGTATGTTCCAAACAATACTTGGGTGAAGCCTTCTATTATCCCCCACCTATAGAGAGGAGGAACATGAGACTTAAAGAGGTTGTATAATCACCAAAGCAAAGCCAGGATGGAAACGCAGGCTTATCATACTCTGTCCAAGAGAGACAGTAGAGACCCGAAGCTGAGAAACAAGCTGCAGGTGGAAATGGGCCAGATCCTTGGATTTCAAGTCCTGCTGAAGAAACTTTGCCTCCCTATCGTTTAGCTCTAACAGTCTAAAGGCAGCAGTAAAGAGACATCCAGCAGCTTTGGCGCCAGCCATGAACAGAACTGAGGGTCCAGCTCTCTGGAGCCCTTCACCTGCATTTGTGCTGAGCCGTCTCCCATGCATATGCTGCTCCCTTGAGTGTGTGTCCAGTAGGGATCTAAAGGGACTGGTTTCTAGGGACATGGAATTCTGCTAGAAGCTTTGCCGAATCTTCCTTAGACTGGGGGGGCAACCACCCAACCTGCTTCCCTTTCCCCCTCCTTTCCTGGATCAGGCCTAAATGGAAGTCTGATGGTTCTCACAGCCTTCTCCAGCTCCTTCCCTGTTTTCTCTCACACCATCAGTTCCCTTGATCAAATCTTAACATGTTTAAACCCCTCCTGAGTCACCTGCCCCACAAGAAAATGTGAAGCTTGCCAGACAGGACAATTCCAGGAGGGAGGTGGGAATTTGGTTCACGTGGAACACCGTGAGCAGTGACAGGCACACACAGCGTGCTTGCCTGAGGAGCACTGGAAGGAAGGACAGCTTCGTGGAGGAGGTGTCTTTTGAGCTGAACCTTAAAGGACATGCTGACTGCACACGGCAAAGTGGGTGGGAACACACAGAGCACTGTAGTGGAAATGGCATGAGCAAAGGTCAGGCTAACGTGAAACCAGGTCTGGTTTTCCTAAGCCCACCCTGGCCAGTGGCGTGAGGAGGCAATTCCCAGAAACATGCTGGGACCAGGGAATGAGCCTCAGAAAAAAAACGTATGGCTGTAGATGAGTTAGGTAGGATGCTAGGCATGAGCGACCAGAGGGGCAGGAGGTCGGGCTGTGGATTAACCACTCCACACAGCTGGCACTAAAGACCACTGGATAGGAAGAGGGAAATCACGGGGTGATGCCATCTCTGTAGATATTTCCAGGCCTGAGGCAAAATTTAATATGGTCCCTTCTAACTGAAACTGGAGAGTCTGGGGTTCCTAGATGTCTCTTTCTTTTCTCCCTAATTGAAGAGGTAACCGTACAACCTGAATTTACCATGGGTTCCCTGCCCAGCTAGCCCCTCTCCTGGAAGAAAAGGCTTTGGAGGGGAGAGAAGGTCCAAGATAACCCAGTGAAAACCAGAGGTGTAGGTAGTCCTGCCTGTCAGACCCGAATCCCTGGTGTACTTTTATCTGTACCTTATCTATGGGAGAAATTCATAGGATCTTCAATTTCCTTTATCCACAATACTCCATGATGCTGATTAGCAGCAGCACATGCAACCAGAAAACACTAGATGATTCAGACTTCATCTGTGTACAATCTCACTTCATAGGTCAGTCAGCAGTCAGTTTTACCAGGTTTTCTCAGTCTTAATTCCTATTTAGAATTTAACTGGCTGCCAACTTGGAACACATTCAAATGAAAGTTTAAGTCACCCTAAGTTAGCATTTGTTTCAGTCACATGCCACATCTTCACCGGAATGCATTGCCTCCCCACCAATAAGCTGTCTTGAAACAGTAAAGAAACAGAAATATTTTAGGACTTAATGTTATTTTCATTTCCTTTCAGTGTTTAAACATCCTATTATTTCTTTGTAATAGATTTGACACTTTTTTCCTAAGGAAAATATACTCACTTCACATAAGCTATTTATGTGAAGGTGCATGTGTGAAAACACCATGGAAAATATCCACTGTGCTATTTCCAACCATCATGAATTCTCATCCAACTGTTATTTACGAACCCCTGCAGAGCAGGTGGTTCTATAAGGAGGAAAAAACACACAGCCCTGTTTTCCAGGAAATGACCAATGGACTTGTGGAAATAAGACCCACTTACTTGAAAAATGAAACCGCGCAAGTGGCTTCCAAACAGGACATAAGCCCAGCCAGAGTTCTCCTCTTCCCTAAGGTCACATCTCCCTGAAGCACAGTGGAATTTGAGTGCCTTCCATGTGCCAGCCGTTGAGGTAGGAGCTTCTGGATAGTTTTTTGTTTTTAAGGTTTAGTTTATTGAAAAGACAAAGCTCTAATGAGAGGGGACACCCAAAAGTGGAATGCCCACAGCTAAGACTAAAGTTACTCCTTACGTATGATTTGTCTACATGCTGGGGTACAGGTATCGGAACCTGTATGTTAATCTTCCTGCAAATGTTACTTCCTAGGGGTATGAATCTGTTCCTCCTGGGGAGGGAGATAGAGATGTGAAGCCTAGGGAATGTTGGTGCCATTGCCGGCAATTTTGCTAATGTCCGGCCAACTGCCCCCTCCCTGATTTTCCTGACTACCTAACCTCTTCGCTATCCTGTCTCATTCCCCGCTCTGAATGAGCACCCCCAACTGCTGTCAGAGCGTGGGGCGACAACTGCTCGGGCTGCTTCGTGCTGAGAAAGGGCCCGCAGAGGTTTATCCAGAGGTCTATCGAAAGGTCCTCAGTAGATGAGTGAATCAAGGTGGGGTTCTGTGCTCAGAACCATCTGGAGCCTTGAGTCCTTTGCTTTCTAGTTAGGGCCTGTGAGCCACTGTAGCCAGCCGGTGGGCAACTTGCAAGCGAGAGGCATTGTGGGCCACAGCAGGACATGATGCCTCGGCAGCAGCCACCAGATTCAGAGGAGGTCGTGTGGGCACAGGTTCTGGGCCAGTGTCTCTGTTCTTAGTACAGAGGGTTAGGAGGAACCTTCCTTTGGATCCTGGACAAGCCCTCATCTGATGTAGAAATCGCGGTGTGTGTCCAGTGTTTGTGGTCTCACCCACTCGCAGAATGAGGACACGGACCCGAGTGGAAAGGTTAAGCAGCAAAGTTGATTGAAAGGAAAGAATGTTCTCTAAACGAGAGGGGGCATCCAAAAGTAGAATGCCCCCTGGATAGTTTTTTGAATCCCCAAACCCCATGAAGTATGAAAGATTTTATAAAGAATATTAGTAGAGAAACTAACCCTAAGAAGTCATTTCCCATTCTGGATTCTAGTTTTCCTTATTCAAGAAAGTAGCCATGGGGAAGCCGGGATGGCTCAGTGGGTTAAGCGCTCATTTTGCAGCACTGGGGACTGAGGATCGAATCCCGGCCCCACCCGTGCAGACCCATATGGTGAACTGGGGAGCTCCCCCAGTTCAGTTCTCTCTCTGTCTCTGTATCTCTCTCTCTCTCTCTGTCAAAAACAATAAAAATTACATAAAAAAGAAAGTAGCCATAATCTTTCAAAGTTCAGTTTTTGTGAGGCACTTGAGTATTCAACATACTAGGATCATGTAAGAGTCTTTATTATTAAATTAGGGGACAAAATTTTTATCAAAGTAAGTTTTGATGATCAACTATTAGAATCATTTTAGAGTGGCATATTCAATCAATACCTTATCTTTCAAAATAAATGTGGGGATGGCTCAGCGGGTTAAGCGCTCACTTTGAAGCCCCGAGAACCGAGGATTGAATCCTGGCTTCGACCCAGGCGGACCCACATGCTGAACTGGGGATTTCCCACAGTTCAGTTCTCTCTGTCTCTGTATCTCTCTCTCTTAAAAAAAAATTTCGAGATCACTTTTACAAAATAAGCAATCACTAGACAGTGCCAGCAAAGTGCTACTGGACTAATCTGGTCTTGATCAGAGCTCAGACTGACCTCTGCTGGACAGTCTGTCAACCTGACGTTTTTTTTCCCCTTCTCAAGATAATATGGCTAGGGAAGGAGCATTTTCTCCACATTGTACCTAGTATTTAGATTTATATAGTTCAATTCCCAAATACTCAACAACCCCTCCACACTACCTTGCAGCAGAACCTTTTATTGCCCTTGGCGGCCAGAGGCAAAGTGTGCAGAGTAGGACACTGACAAGGTTACATGAGCTACCCACTCTCGACGCTCCTTTTGATCATCTCTGGGCTTCTAGGCAGCCCTGCTCCCTGGTGTGCATCTTCGAAACCACGAGTACCTGCCAACTGGGTCCAATTTCAGGGGCTTGTCAGGTAAAACCACAGCTCCCTAAAAGCATCTCCTGGGTGCACATCTCAAAGCTGGAATCCACTACTGTGTGGGTGTCACTTATGTCCTTAACTAGCCAATGGAAACAAGTTTGATTGTACAGTGCACAATGAACTTTAATATAGTCCTATGTTCCAATTCATAAGAAATTGCGCAAAGTAATTAATACTCTTCCATTCCTAAATAGTCTCTTAAAATAGAGGCGTATCAAAGAAGCCGGGATGGTTCAGTGGGTTAAGCGCTCACTTTGCAGCCCTGGGGACCGAGGATCGAATCCCGGCCCCGGCCCATGTGGACCCATATGCTGAACTGGGGAGTGCCCCTAGTTCAGTTCTTGCTGGGGCCTATGCAGGAGGCTCTGGGCCCAGTTCCTGCCCTGTACAGCCCCGTGCCCACCTGTGGAGTGAAACTATATGGAAAACTAATGCTGTCAACTATGGAGACTGCTCTGGGCCCTCCCCCTTCTCTCTGTCTCTGTCTGTCTATCTCTCTGTCAAAAAACAAAATAAATCTTTTAAAATAGAGGTGTATCTTGGAAATGTTGTATGTTCAGGTCCACATCACTGTAGTAAAGCAAGTATCAAAATAAAGCCAGTCACATGAATTTTTTGGTTCCCCAGGGCACATAAAAGTTATGTGTACATTATCCTGTAGATTAAAAGTACAATAGCATTGTCTAAAAAAACAATGTACATACCTTAATTTAAAACTACTTTATTGCTAAAAAATGCTAATCATCATCTGAGCCTTTAGTGAGTCATAATCTTTATGCAGATGGAAGGTCTTAAAACACATTATCTGCGAAGCACAATAAAGCAAAGCACAAACCAGGGCATGACTACAATGTCTACTTCTGATAAAAATTACAAAATTATCTTTATTTCAAAATTTTGTAAAAGAGGGAAAAAATGAAGAAATAAAATTACCTATAATCCCATCACCAATTTATTTTTAAAATTTGGTTTGTGTCCACCTTTTCTCTGTGTATAGGCGTGCACAAGTACAGGTGTACAGTGTTCCCTCGCCACTTCGCGCTTCATGCTTTGTGGCTTCAGTGCTTCGCGGATTTTTCCAAAATATTCATCAAAAAATAAAAATGAAAAAATACAACCATGTCGGCAGCCACATGGCGGAAAGGAGCGTTGTTTCATGTGGATGCGCTAGAGAGAAGGATCCCTGCATGTCAAAGAGATGCATTGACTCAGAGTCCATCCCACGGGCTCTCATAAAGGCACGTGATGGGTTTCCGGTGCGACATCGACCCATGAGAAAATCCCTAGGGGCAAACCCTACTTCGCGGTGTTTCAGCTTTCGCGGAAGGTTCTGGTCCCCATTGACCGCGAAAAACGAGGGATCACTGTATATCCTGATCTGGACCCATCCATGTTGTAGCTTGCCTTTTCCATGTAATAGTATATTGTGATTATTTCTCCATTAACAAATATTCTTTAACACAAATTTTATAATGTTGACAGATTATAATGCATGCAACCAATGTCTTATTATTAAATATTGGGATTGTTCCTAAATAAAACTATGCTGAATGGCCTTATATATAAATATTTGACCAAATATTTTATTATTTCTTTAGAATATATTCTCTACATAGGCTTGCTGGCTCAGAATTATAGGATATGAACATTTTTAAGATTCTAAAACAAGCCCTGCTAGAATTGCTCTACAGAAACAGTGCACCAATGTCAACCTCTGTTGCACACAGCAGGGCCCATTTCACCTCACCCTCACCCATGCTGAGCTGTAATTCCAAAAGTTCTTTGCCAAGTGGATAGACAAAAATAAGCTTTTTCAGTTTAGCATATTCACATTTATTCATAACACTTTACTGATCATTTGTATTTTTGTTAATTATACATTCATGCTCTTTGCCTATTTTTCTACTAATGTATTAACATTTCCTTATTTATAAGAGTTCATTATATATTAAGGCTGTTAGCTCTGTTGGTCTCAACGTGGTACACATAAACTAAGGTTGTTAATCCAAACATACCCTGAAATTATTAGCTTGGGTATGATGTGACTTCTTCTTTGGCTCAGTAAGTTCTTTCCAGAAAAATAAAACAAAACCTCAACTCAAAAGGTATAGCACAAGCCACATTAAATACTGGGGAGACTAAGGTATGTGGTCAACAAATAAACTATGAAATAGAAGTAGCCTATGTACTCCAACTTGCTGAATATGCCTCTACATGAGAAAATTCTTGGAGCTTTCTTCTTCAGATGTTTTAAAAAGATATGTGACTTTAAGAATGCACTTATTAAAAGAATACTGATATTAACTCAGTGGTTAGGCAGTTACAATGTTATTAAAGGGTGTCCCAAAATTCACGCAAGAAGTAATTTTGATAGAAAACACAGGTTTATAATTAAAAATTGTACATTTTCATTGCTCAACAATGAAAACGCGTTGTTCTTCCGTGTAGTGCTCCATTTTTAATAACCCTGAACTGTCAGCTGTCATGCTGTCTTTTTTTTTCATTGGCAACACTTAACCGCACAAATGACACAAAATTCAAATCTTGCATGAATTTTGGGACACACTTATTTAATAAAATCCTTTCTATTTTTTCATTGTAAATGGTTATTTCTGTGGTTGAATACTGGTCACTTTTTCTGTATTTAATCAATGAGTTTACTATACAATGTCATTTAGAAATGTTTTTTTATTTTTCTTCACATAGTAAATTTAAAATTATAGTTATTTTGCAGTGGAAAATAAAATTCCATCTTACAGGAAAGAGAAAACTCCTCAAAACCACTTACTGGCATCATTATTTACATATTAGAGCGGGTCAGCCAATGAAAATCCTAGAAAAAGAAAAAAACAATAAACATTCAGTCAAAAGAAATAAAATGTCTTAAATTACTTATTCTTACTGTTTTGCTTGCTCTAAAATCTAAGCATCCTGTTATAACCACATTTATATCACAATGATGGTAAATAAAGTTTTTCTTTGGTCTAGGGCTTTTCTCAAAAAGAAGCTAAAAATCTATAGTGAGCCTTTCTGTCTTGTCCTACAAAACAACCTAAAATGACTTTCTGGGTCCTATCCCTTGAAGAGTCTGAAAGAAACAGACATACACTCCCAAAGAAGAGAGGAGATGGAGTCCAGAAGGGGAGCTGAGCTCCCAGATCTAAGAACCTGGGCAGGAAGAGCAGTGCACAGAGTCTGATACTATTCTACACATGTGGCTTGGAAATAGGTGACTGCAGAGATTAGGCACCCCTGGTATTACAGCAGGAAGCAGTCAGCCTACACACTGCAAATCAATGAGAAATAGTGGATGGACAAACAGACAATCAAAAAAAAATTAATAGCTTGGAAACTAGTATGTGTGGAATTCTACTGGAATGAGGATAATGTGAAAGTAGGTGTAAGAAATAAAAATAATCCTCATGGAATTATAAAAGGGATAACAACTTACATTTCTCCAGCAATAACCCCCAAAATTCATGATCAATAGATCATTACAAGCAGATTATTAGAAGGGTGAATTCACTAGCAGAGAGGGGACAATTCATTAGGGTTTGTCTGTGACTAACAAGTCTCAAGACTATTTTGTGTGTGTGTTCTGAATACAGTAGTCCCCCCTTATCCACGAGGGGTACATTCCAAGACCCCCTGTGGATCATATCAGACCCTATACAAGGGCTGTCCGAAAAAAATCCAGCCATAAATGCCTCTATTTTTCATATCACATGGCTGGATACTTTCTGGGCAGCCTTCGTATATGTTATGTTTTTCCTATACATAGATACCTACGATAAAATTTAATTTATAATTAGGCACAGTAAGAGATTAACAGAAACTACTAATAAAATAAAATATAACAATACACTATCATAAAAGTTATGTGAATGACTTTAGGGACATTATTAAATAAAATAAGGGTTGCTTGAACACAAGCATTGTGATAATGAGACAGCCGATCTGATAACCAAATTGGCTAAGTGACTAAAGGGCAGATAAGCATCGACAGTGTATATATGCTGGACAAAGAAATGACTCACATCCCATGCAGGACATAGCGGGATGGCACAAGATTTCATCACACTACTACTCAGATGGTGCACAATTTAAAATTTCTGAGTGGTTCATTTCTGAAATTTTTATTTAATATTATCAGACCACAGTTGACCGTGAGTAACTGAAACCATGGAAAGCAACTGTGGATAAGGGTGGACTACTGTTTTAACTTTGGGCTTTGTTTGTTCTTTTTCTAGTTCCTTGAGTATAAAGTAAGGTTATTTGAAATTTAGCTTTTTCTGAGGTAGGCCATTCTTATTGCCAAGGATATCCCCCTTAGAACTACATTTTTTGGATCCCTTAAGCTTTGGTATGTTGTGTTTCCATTTTCATTTGTCTCAACGTACTTTTTATTTCTTTGACTCTGGTTGTTTGGTAGCATGTCATTTAATCTCCACATACGAACATTTGTGAAATTTCTTCTTGTAAATGATAAGTGGTTTCCTACTATTATGATTGAAAAAGATGCTTGATATAATTCCAATCTTCTTAATTTTATGAAACTTAGTTTTATGACCTAAAATATGATCTATCCTAGAGAATGTCCCATGTGCACTTGGGAAGAATGTATATTTTGTTGCTTTTGGATGAATTGTTCTGTATGTCTGTTAAGTCCATCTGGTCTAACATATCATTTAAGGCTGATGTTTCCTTACTGATTTTCTTTCTGCATGATCTATCCATTGATATAAGGGGTATTAATGTTCTCTACTATCGTTGTATTTCTATTTCTCCCTTTAAGCTTGTTAATATTTACTCTATATATTCAGGTGTGCCTGTATTGGGTACATAAATATTTACAAATGTTACGAATACATCTTATTGTTGGACTGACCTCATTATCTTTACGTAATGCCTTTGTCTTTATTACAGTCTTTGTTTTAAAGTCTAGTTTATCTGATATAACTACTTCAGCTTTCTCTGTTTCCATTTGCATGGAATATCTTTTTAAATCTTTTCACTTGTAGTCCATATGTGTCCTTACATGTAAAGTGAGTCTCTTATAGGTGGCAGATAGATGTGTCTTGTTTTTTGATCCATTCAGTCACTCTATGTCTTTTAATTAGAGAATTTGGTGCACTTACTTTTTTTTAGTGCATTTACATTTAAAGTAATTATTGGTAGCTACATATTTTTTTGCTGCTTTGTTAACTGTTTTCTGACTGTTTTAATAAATTTCTAATCTGTTCCTCTTACCAAAGTCTCTGATATGTTTTTACAGAAACAGAATATCAATACATTTATATATTTTTTTATAGTTTCCAAGTTAGTTAATTTACATTTCATTATTGGTCCAGATGTCCATTTGCCACTTATTTAAAAAAATATATCTCAGCAGATGTATGTATATAGAACCAAGACAAAAACTACTTGAAAAAATTATCTGCTCTGAAAACAGATGATATACAACATGCAAGTAAGAAGGACAGGTATACTGATATAAGAGGGGGCAAGTAGAACAAGGATCAGAGTACAAAACTAAGTATGAAAAGCAACTTAATCTGGGATGGAAGAAGACTATGCTATATACTTTGTAATTTATTTCTATAATCTACACTGTAATTTTGCTTTAGAGGTCAATGTAATTTTTAATGTAACCGCACAAGTCATCCTATTATAGTCTCATCTCCCACTGTGCTTCCTTCACTCTGTCTTCTAACCACTTGGCCCTTTCAGTCCCTTAGACTTGCCATACTCCCTCCTGCCACAGAGCCTTTGCACATCTCTTTCCCTACTTCTGTGCTGAGTTCCCTACTTATCCTTTGGATCTATTTAAGCATTATTGCCTCTGAGAAGCCTTGCCTGTGATGCCAGTTTAAATCAGATTCCTTTACTGTATGTTCGTTCGTTCAGAGCTGATTCCTTTCCTTCAGAGCAGTTGCCTCACTCTGTTGTAACACACTCAGTTGTGAGGTGACTCATCTACTCCCCTACACTGTACTTTTAGCTCCATGAGGTGAGGCTGAGCCTGGCTTTGCTTGCCATGATATTCTTAGAACCTGACACAGCATACCTAACACATATCTCAACAAATATTCACTGAACAAACAAATGAAAGCACCAAACTCAGAAATGGTTCCAAAAAAACTCTCTGAATAATAGGGCGCGCTTTTTGTTAAATAGTTCTGAGGGTGGGAGGGGAGATGCATTTTTACTTTCTGCTTAGTAATCACATTTACCTGTGCCTTCCGCTCTGACTGTGGCTCAATCATGATGTTGATAAGAGAGGGTTTAGCTGTGTCCGCCAAGCTTTGCCTCAGGGATTCTTGGAGTTCTTGTGGTGTTTGTACAAAATACCCTTTGCCCCCAAATGCAGTCATAACCTGCTCATAATGTGAGTTTGGCAGAAGACACATGGGAGGGGCCCTGAAAAAGGTCACAAGTAAAGAGAAAAAAAAGTCATTCTCTGACAATATTTGTGGGAAATATTAGGCTAAAGTGAAAGGTATACTTTTATATCCAGCACTTAAACTCCAATGTCATTACACTAAACGGTCACGTATTTTTTATTGTCTACAGAGCAAAGTCCATATATACTCATATAATTTTTGTGATGATGGAAAAGTTTTACATCTGTATTATTTTACAGAACAGCTACTAACAACCTAGTGAGAACTTGAAATGTGGCTCGTTAAAATAAGGAGCTGAATTTTGTTTTGCTGTTTTTTAAAATTTTTATTAAAGTAGAGTTGGCATACAATAGTATATTAGTTTCAGGCGTATAACATACACATAGTGATTTAACATATGCCTTATGATGTGATCACCATGACGTTAACCATCATTGTGCAAACTTATTACAATCTTACTAATTATATTCCATGTGCTGTACACTATATCCCAGGGGCTATAAATAATAAATACATACAATAAATATTTTATAAATGAAAGTTTGTACCTTTTATTCACCTTTTCACCTACCCCTCTACCCTCTTCTTTTCTGGAAACTATATTTGTCTTCTGTATCTAAGAGACTGTTGTTTTGTTTTTAGAGATTCCACATGTAGGTGAAATCATATTATTTTGTCTTTCTGTCTGACTTATTTCACCTAGCATAATACCCTCTAGGTCCATCCATGTTGTTACAAATGGCAAGATTCCATTCCTTTTTATTGCAGAATAATATTCCATTGTATATATGTACATCCATTCATCTATTGATGGGACAACTAGGTTGCTTCCATATCTTGACTATTGTGAATAATGCTGCAATGAACATAAGGGTGCACATTGCTTTTCAAATCAGTATTTTAGTTTTCTTTGGATAAATACCCAGAAGTGGAATTGCTGGTCATATTTAATTTTTTGAGGAACTCAATACTGTTTCCCATAGTGGCTATACCAGTTTATAATTCCACCAGCAGTGCAAGAGGGTCCTTTTTCTCTACATTCTCATGAACACTTGTTTGTTGACTTTTTGATAATAACCATCTGGACAGATGTGAGGTGATATCTCATTGTGCTTTTGCATTTCCTTGATGATTAGTGATGCTGAACATATTTCTCATGTGTCTACTGGCCATCTGTATGTCCTCTTTGGAGAAATGTCTATTTAGGTCCTTTGCCCATTTTTTAATCAAATTGTTTGCTTTATTTATGCTGAGTTGTATGATTTCCTTATATATTTTGGACATTAACCCCTTATCAGATATATCATTTGCAAATACCTACTCCTACTCAGTAGGCTGTCTTTTCATGTTGATGATAATTTCCTTCGCTGTGGGGAAGTTATTAGTTTGATGTTGTCCCATTTGTTTATTTTTGCTTTTGCTGCCATTGCCTGAAAATGACATACCGATAAAGATATTGCTATGAGCAATGTCACAGAGTTTACTACCTACAATTACTTGTGGGAGTTTTATGGTTTCAGGTCTTATATTTTAAGTCGTTAATCCATTTTGAGTTTAGTTTTGTCTTTGATTAAGAAAGTGGTCCAATTTCTTCTTTTTTTTTTTTTTTGCATCTATCTGGCCAGTTTTCCCAATACCACTTATTGAAGAGACTGTCATTTCCCCAGTGTATATTCTTGCCTCCTTTGTTGTAGATGAATTGAAGATTTATTTCTGGGCTCTCTGGAATTGGATATTTAATTTAATTTAAATAGGCACATGTGGCTGGCTAGTGGCTACTACACTAAACAGCACAGGCTAACCATCAACTATGATGAATACAAAAGGAAAAGAGGAAAAATGGAATAGTTACTGCAAAACAGCAAATAATAACAAAAGAGGAAATGAAGTCAGTGAGGCATAAGCAAACATACCCATATCTTGCTCTACCCACTAAGGCTGACTCGCAAATTCACCTCTCTCTCATACCCCACAGTCAGCTACAATACTGCCTCAATTTAGCTCTGCCATCCAATGATCAAGATTTAGCTAAGTGGCAAAAGGAAGGAAGACCTCTGGATATAAATATCTCCATTCCTAAATAGTGTAGTAGAAATAGGACTAGAAGTATTTTCAGTAAGCTCTTTCATTAACAAGGCTTAGACAACAAACTCAATGGCTCCCTGGTCATAAACTATTTATTAAAGTATTCAATTATGGATAGTTGTGCAAAGAAGAGTCATGCAGACAAGGTTCCTGCCTTTCAGAGAGGACTGCAAACATACACCACGGAAGCACATTCCAATACAGCAGACTTTTTTTTTAAAGGGTAGAATATTTTATTCTCATTTATAATCAAATGACAGTTGAATACAGTCCATATTTGATCTTTCCTTTTTGTAAATAAAAAATTACAACTTTTAAAGAGCTGATGGCTGACTCTGTTTTCAGAAAACATGACTAGATTAATGCATTAATGGTGGATTCAAGTTTTTCCTTATTGGCTCCATAAAATTCAACCCACCTTTTGTCCATTTTTAAACAACTGAAAGGTTGGCAAAAAAAAAATGATTAAAATAGATGGGAGAAAGTAAATATACATTGTTCTGGGGTACTTACACTGCAGTAGCATCTCCAAATTTCAGCATTTCCTTCCAAGTAGTTGTATCAAAACCTTGATAAATTCCATTATTGTTCACCACCAAAAGTACAATTGGCAAGTTGTACCTAAAATTGACAGGAAAATATAAAGAAAGTCATTCTTCATTCTAGAGCAATTTCTTCTCTCTGAGCTGAAATTTTAACTTAAAAATGGATAGTTTTCTATAAACTGTTTATGTAATATTAGGGTAAGGCTAACAATTAATCATTTGTTATCCTAATAAAAGAATATCAATTCATTAACAGAAGCATCATGGATTAGTAGGAAGACTACAAGATTAGGGGTTGGTAGACCTGGTTCTACTACTATGCGGCTATGAACCTTAGGCAACTCACAGAGCTTTTCGAAACCTTGCTTTTCATAGATCCAGGTGTTAATAAAAATGACACCTTCCATATTTAATATCCTTTGAAGCACCACTTCCAGGTGTGCCTAGGAGCACTGTTTAAAATATATCTATTTACTGAATTCCTCATATGAGACAACAGGCACCTGCTAGATGCGTGTGGGAGGTACACAAGTGACTAGCATACATTCTCCCCACTCAAACCATTTCACCCATAATTTAAAAAAACATTACACACAAGAAAAACAAGAAACAAACAAACAAAAACATTATATGGTGTAATAATTAGAGAAAAAGAGTAACAACATGCTGAAACAGTATGATAAGTACAAAAAAAAAGGCTGATTAAGACTTTACTAATGACTGACAAAAGAGAATGGGCTTTATTTTCTACAGAAATAATTTCTGAGATCAGATATAAAAACAAAACTAAACTGAGGGGAAGCTGGGATGGCTCAGTGGATTGGGCGCTCACTTTGCGCGCCGGGGACCGAGGATCGAGTCCCGGCCCCGGCCCGTGCGGACCCATGTGCTGAACTGGGAGCTCCCCCAGTTCAGTTCTCTCTCTGTCTCTGTATCTCTCTCTTTCTCTCTCTCTCTGTCAGAAATAAAAAATAAATAAACTTTAAAAAAAAAAAATTAAAAAAAAAGAACTTTAAAAAAAAAAACAAAAACTAAACTGAATACTGTTATGTAACAGGATTGTAGTCACTATGTGCTCTCCATGCTCAAAGGAAATGGCTTTCCTTCACACTCTAGAAGGTTGACTTTCCCATAAATGATGTTTTAGGTGTGTATTACTTGGTTGTCAATGCAGATGCTCTAACAGGAAAGTGTTATATACCAAAGCTTTGAAAGCTCCAATACATGATTTATAAAATCCCTAACAAGAGCCCTGGCTAAGAGTAAAATGCTTTTCCTAGTTTAAATAATTGGGGAGGAAAAAATCCCCATACTTCTATAGTAGGAGCTACAACTTAGACACTTTTCCATGAAGCCTCACAACTGTAAACATAACCTGAATAGCTCATTTCACTGAGCAGTCACCTTGAGCTCAACCTACATCACCTCATTTCTTCCTCACAACCGCCTTCTAAGGTGGGAACTATTACTTTTCCTGTCCCTATCTTAGAGGAGATGGAAGCTTGGGTATGTGGCTTAACCCACGTCACTTGGCTCAGATGTGGTCATGTCAGTGTTTAAGTTCAGGCCACCTGACCCCAAGGCTGTGCTCCTAACCACCAAGCTCCACTGTCTCCCTTCAGAAAACAAGTTTTTCTTAGGTTTTTTAAAGTGATCTCAAAACCACGTCCCATAGTTTTGCAGGTTTTTGGCACACAGTGAAGAAGTCATGATGGGTAAGACCCTGATGCTATTTATACTGATAATCTCAGGACACAGCACAGCACTATGCACAGGACACCTGACACATGATTAATGCTTGTAAGTATTTGATAGGAATTTTTCATATTTTGGAGAAAGAAATGTCATGATTCAGGATGTTGTTTTACCTGCAGATGGTTTCCACTTCCATGCCAGAAAACCCAAATGCACTGTCTCCCTCCACACAGATGACCCGCTGTGCTGGGTTTCTATCCTTAGCCACCATAGCGGCTGCAATGGCAAATCCCAAACCAACTCCCATTGTTCCAAAAGTACCAGCATCAAGCCTGTTGGGGGTATAAAGACAAAATGAAACCCTCTGGGGCAAGGCACAGATGGTAGGGTTGGCATTCTCTAGACATATTCACATGGTTCATGGAAAAATAAATAAAAATAAAGACCATCTCTTTCTTTAATATAAAGTTTTATTTTTATTTATTTATTTATTTATTTTTATTTATTTATTTATTTATTTATTTTTTGACAGAGACAGAGAGAGAGACAGAGACAGAGAGAGAACTAAATTGGGGGAGCTCCCAGTTCAGCATATGGTTCCGCACGGGCCGGGGCCGGGATTCGATCCTCGGTCCCCGGCGATGCAAAGTGAGCGCCTAACCCACTGAGCCATCTCGGCTTCCCCAATATAAAGTTTTAGACTGTGAGGAACTAATTTGTCAAAGATAAGAAGGATGAGAGGCAAAAGTCACTCATGATTGCTTGGAAGGCTGTGAATATATCCTTAGAACACTAAGTATACAAATTATCACATGATCTCAAGGACCTATCAAGAATAAAAACTCTATAGAAACTCCCTGAAGAATACTTTTATGACCTAAGTTCTTATATAATGAACATGTGTAATTCTTGAATATTTTATTAATTTGTTTTGTTGGAGTTTCAAATTTAACACACTGTAATTCATTAGAATTTCTTTTTTGGAAGTCTTACCTGTGACGAGGAAGGTAGTTTTGAAGCACAGTGCGTCCAATATCCATAGTATTTGCTCCTTCACTTACAACAATACAGTCTCTGGGTAGTTGTTCTTGAACATGGTAGAATACTGTGTAATAATTCATGGGCAGGGATTTTTGGGAAGCTAATTCCTAAAATATCAGAGGAAAATATAATCAAATTAGATTGAGACATAATGAAAATAAACAATGTCAATATGCTATTATTAAACGTATTTGGAAATAGATAGGTAACAACTACAAATTACGAGGTACCCAAATGGCCACCAAAAGCCACTCTGAGAAGCTAACTGATCTATGAACAGTCCGGGGGACATGGTATGAAAAATGGGTCCCACTTCCCAGTCTAGGACACACTCAAATAAGGCAGGGAATAATTCCTCTTCCTGAATAGCCACACTAACATGTTAAAGACTACGAAGTCCTGTAGTAAAGATAGCTAGAAACACTGGGTTAAACAAAACTAAACTGTCTTATTTGAGCACTTTTAGGGAAACACTGCCTTAGAAAAAGTAAAAATTTTATTTTAGAATAATTTCATCTGAAATATGGCCCTACGTTTAAATAAAAATGAAGTTAGAATTGTAGAAAATCGGATTCTTCCCTACATGCACTGACAGTAGGGGACATGCTTCACCCACTATTCTACAGTCTGAGCTGAGAGAAGTCACATGGGGCTTTAGCAGCTCCAGTCCCTCTGGTCCCAGCCGTGACTCTTCACTGTGCTACTCTGATCCATTGGAGATTATACCCAAGATGGATGAGGGACCCTCCTAGACTCCTGCACCAGAGAGGAGACACTTACTTCCATCTTAAACTACGTAAGGTGATTCCTAGGGATAAGAAGGAATTAATCATACTATTAAGGAAACAGAAGTGAGATAGTCTCACTAGGAGAAATAGTCACTGCTTAAAATTCCAATGAAAGATAGAATCAACTCTGCTTGTTTTGAACTTATTTTCAAATCATTCTCACAATCAGAGCAAAAACACTATTTACAAAGACTTAAAACAGAAAACGCCAAAGCTTGCAGGCGTGGCTCATTTTAGTGCTAGTAGTGGATGGTTTGGTGGTTGCACAGAGTACAATTTCCAAAGCCTTCAGCTACAAGGCAAAGCCACAGTGCACATGAGGAAGTCACAAAATAATTTCCAGTAAAAACAAATTGAATTAAGACTATAAATTTTCTCACAAAAAAGTAAAAAATAAATAAATGTGACCTAGATGGGGGAATCCTTTCACAACATGTATGTATATTAAATCACCACAATGTACCTTTAAATAACTTATTAACACAATTTTATATCAATCATACCTCAGTAAATGTATTTTTTAAAAAGCTATACATTAGATCAAAATTTCAATTTGGATGAAAACTTCTAGCTGCTATAAAGGCATACCTTGAAGGATTTATATACATATTTTTTTAAGATTTACTTTTATTGTTTTTGACAGAGCAAGAGAGCGAGAGAGAGAGACAGAGACAGAGAGAAGGGGGAGGGTCCAGAACAGTCTCTATAGTTCCACATCATTGGTTTTTTCCACATAGTTTCATTTCACAGGTGGGCGCAGGGCTGCACAGGCCATGAACTGTGCCAGGGTCTCACCCTGGTGAGAACCAAACTGGGGGCACTCCCCAGTTCAGCATATGGGTCCGCATGGGCCAGGGCCGGGATTCAATCCTCAATCCCCAGGGCTGTAAAGTGAGCGCTTAACTCACTGAGCCATCCTGGCTTCCCAGGATTTATATATTAAAGTTAGAAAAACATGCAACAACATGTCCTAGAATTTAAGGCTCCAAAAGATCTTACTTGTAATTTGGTGCCAAGGTCAAACTGAGGACAGTAAACTAACTACTCCCATCCACATAGGCTCTGCCACCATTTTTATTAGGTTCCTATCTTAATGTTTCACAAAGTTTTTGAAAGTTGTGCCCCTAAACCCTTTTCCTCATGATTTTGCATAGTATGGTGATGTTTAGGAATGTATATTCCATGTTATGGCAGAACTGAACCTGAGTCTGAAACAGTCTTGAGTTGGGTCCAGTATTACCTTGGATGCAGCTTCATTGCTCTTCATTTTTTCTCTCAGAGTTTTCCACCACTTGCTCTCTGGAGGATATTGCCATGGTATTTTATCAAATTGTTCTAAAAGCTAAAAAACCATAAGTTTTTTCTTTTCTACTTGAAAATAAACTGAAATCATATTAACGTAAAAATCTTTCTTAAAGACATTACTGCTATATTATCCTGCCCTTCACATCACTCATATCTTTGTTTTTCCTCTAAGCAGCAAACAGCTGATAGAAGATAGTGAACAAGGAAAGCTTTTGTTTGGGTCAGTGTGGACTTCTGTATCCAGATGCTGGAGTAATAGGCAAAGTGCTACCTACCCCTCATCTCACTGGCTGGGATTCTTAAGCCCTCATCCATCTTTGATACTAGAAGGAAAATCACCCTCCTCCAGAGAACCCTTACACCAAGGCCATCAGCCCTAACTACCTAGGGTTTCCCACAGAACAGACCAACTGAGGACTGTATCCTAATATTGTCTAATCATGATTAACAATACCAGTATATAACCAAAATCAAGTGATAAGTGTGACTATATGTTATCTTCTGTGAAATATACAAATTATGTGCATATTATAGAATCTGAACAAGTCACTGATTATAGTTTTGAAAAGTAAGAATCTCTTTAATGCCTAAAGAAATTCTAAGTTCGATTTTTTCCAGTGTATAAAGCCACTTCTTGGCTTAAGTTCGGTGCCTCTGGAAACTGTATTAGAATTTTTCAGATGGCTGCATCCTACTTAATAAATCACTGTTTGCCTACTGAATGCCTTTAAATTTTCAATCACCTTCCAAAAATGCTTAATTTAACATAAAACTGATCTATATATAAGAGGTGGGATTTACCAAATTCCAAAGCTATATTTAAGAATAGTTTTGCATCATAAATTTTGTTTTAAATAGATATTATTAGATCTGTCACTAAGTAAAACAAGATTTAAATATTTTAAAGAACTATTCTCTAAAGACCACATAAATTAAAACCCAGGCAAAAGCTCGTACCTGTTTAGTGACAGCATTTATATCTCCTAGTAAAGTCACAGCAGGTCTCACATTATTCCCCAATTCTTCTGCACAGATATCAACCTAAAGAAGAAACAAGACTGAAGAGCAAGCCATGTTTATTCTTAAATTGTTTAAGCAGTCAGTTAAGGCTGAATAAATGAACAATGTATCTATAACATATGATAAAGATTCGACATTCAAGAAGTTCTTTAATAAAAGTAAAATCCATGGAACTATATAAATATTGTAGTTAGTATAGAAACTTCGTCATCTTTCCTTAATTTAAAATCTGCCCTGTAGAATTTTGATATTGTTCTATTATACCCACAGGAATGCATTTGACATGATCAGTTATAGTTTTGAATCTAATCAATAAGGTTCTACTTAATTATATTGGAATTCCTATTTAGAGTTCTCAAATTTGAGCATATATTGGAATTGCCTGGTCAGCTTGTTAAACTGTACATTGCAAGAGTCCCCCTTAAGAGTTCCTGATCTCAGTCTGGGGTGGAGCCCAAAAGTGTGCATCTCATACAGCTTTCCTGTGTGTGCAGAGGTTGCTGGTCCAGGAACCACATTCTGAGAACCAGTTCTGAGGATGGCATGATTGCTTCCCATGTGTTCAGAAGCTCCAATTCTGGATGGCCATGGGCAAGTGAAAATATCTTTTGCTAGGAGGAGTAATTTTAGCCACCCCAACAGGTGTGTACCAGTACTTTACTTTGTAACCAAGAGGGACAATCAGAGAAGTGGCAGCTTGCTTGTTGTGACTTTAGTTTTCAGTGGCCCCAGGGGAAAGGAACTATTAGAAGTCGACTCCTTGGGGAAGCCGGGATGGGTCAGTGGGTTGAACGCTCACTTTGCAGCGCCAGGGACCGAGGATCGAATCCCGGCCCCAGCCTGTGCGGAACCACATGCTGAACTGGGAGCTCCCCCAGTTCAGTTCTCTCTCTCTGTCTCTGTATCTCTCTCTCTCTCTCTCTCTCTCTGTCAAAAATAAATAAATAAAAAAAAATATATATATTAGAAGTCGACTCCTTAAGTAAAAGGTAAATAAGGAGAAGACAGCAAAATTATACGTGGATCATCAAATACTATACATAACCTATAGGCCATACAGGTTTGTATGTCACTATGTAGGCAGCATTTTCCACACCAGCAAGGAAACTGGCTTATAACAAGGGTCATAAAATATGAAAGTCATCAAAAGGAGGTCAGACTATTTTCCAAACGCTCTGTTTAATGACATAGGTAAAAGCAGCATAGTTTTAGGCATTTCCAAATAAACGGTATTTGAAAATTTTGGCATCTACAATGCTGAATGTTTTGTTCTAATCTACCAGCCTACTTAAACCTCTTTTGTCTACCTTTACATATACTTGAACTATGAACTATGCTTTTCAAACTACTTAAAACTTGATTTTGAAAGGTTTTCTGATTAGAAGTGACACATTATATTAATAGGCTGACCAGACATACCATTGCAAACAGGACAGAAAACAATGGTTCACCTTGAATTTAGCCTAGTGAGACTAGGCTGACCATATTTACCATTTGAAATGGGACAGTACTGTGTTTTCTGTCCCATTTAAAACGGTACATCTGGCCAGCCTAAATATATGCTTCATAGGCTTGAAAAGGCAGCTGACTTTGGTACCTGTAATTATGTTAAGAAAATTTATAAAATTCTATTTTTGTAAAAAGAAAAATGGTTCTTTACAAAAGCCCAGATTTCAGAAAGCGAGCTGGTAATGGCTGAGGGGGAGAATAATACACTATAGATAGCTCTGATTTTAAGTTTCTCTTCCCTGAGTACCTGGATAAACTTCACATCTGGCTGATATCTTGGAGGCAGTCCAAAATGCAATATCCAGTTTAATCTGGCACCAAATAGCACGATTACATCAGCAAATTGCAAAGCCCTATTACAAAGAAAAATCTGATATAACACAAAAAGTTTATTTATATCTCTTATTTGAATTACCCTAAAGTTAATTTTTAAAGTATTTGGAAAATTCTAAATAATTTAGAACTTCATTACATTAGTCAGCAGAAATGGCTTCTATGGTAAATTTGATCTTTCAAACTAAAATAATTTGATGCCATTCTATTTAGTAATATAAAAGATGAAATAAGTAGAAAAATATTATCACAGGACTGTATCTATATATTCTATTACTTTTCTCTCATTAGATAATTAATATAAGTCTACTATAGATAATTAGGAAAAAGCAGAAAAAGTATAAAGAAAAAACAAAAGCAACCCATAATACTATCAACTTATAACCTATTATTAATATCCTGGCATATTTTCATCTAGTCACTTTTTTATGCAAGTATGTTTTTACTTTTATTTTTAGTATTTAGCTACAGTTTATTGTGAAAAAATTAAAAAAAAGATCAGTTAAATAGTATTCATTAAAGTTTATTGTGTATAGAAGAACAGTTTGTGAATGGGAAGTCTTTTTTTTTTTTTTTTTAAGTGTCTTTAGGGGAAGCTGGGATGGCTGAGTGGGTTAAGCGCTCGCTTTGCAGCCCCGGAGCCTGAGGATCGAATCCCAGGCCTGGCCCATGTGACCCCATATACTGAACTGGGGTGTGCCCCCAGTTCAGTTCTTGCCAGGGCCTATGCAGGAGGCTCCTGGCCCAGTTTCTGCCCTGCCCAGCCCCGCGCTCACCTGTGGAGTGAAACTATATGGAAAACTAATGCTGTTAACTATGGAGGCACTCTGGGCCCTCCCCCTTCTCTCTGTCTGTCTCTGTCTGCCTCTCTCTCTGTCAAAAAACAATAAAAATAAATCTTTAGGGGAAGCCAGGATGGCTCAGTGGGTTGAGCGCTCACTTTGCAGCCCCGGGGACCGAGGATCGAATCCCGGCTTCAGCCATGCGGACCCATATGCTGAACTGGGGAGTTACCCCAGTTCAGTTCTCTCTCTGTCTCTGTATCTCTCTCTCTCTCTCTCTCTATCTCTCTCTCTCTCTCTCTGTCAAAATAAATAAATAAATAAATAAATAAAATAAAATGTTTAAAAAAAAAAGTTGAGCTTTTATAGTACTGTCTCATGTACTTTTGCTTATCATAAATGTTTCCCATTGTCATTAAGTTCCTCTTCTTTTTGTTAAATTTATTGGGGTGACATTGAGTGGTAACAAAGTTCCTCTTAAATACAATTAAAGGCTAGATATTTTGCTGAACACCTACATTAAATTTATTTACCCTTTTCTCAAATGCTGAATATTTTCTTTGCTATTAATTGTTTTGGATTACACATCTTTATGCTTGAATCCTTTTTTTAAGATTTATTTTATTGTTTTTGACAGAGAGAGACAGAGAGAAGGGGGAGGACCCAGAGCAGTAGGTTTTCGAAATAGTTTCGTTCCACACAGGTGGGTGGGGACCACGCAAGGCAGGATTTGGGCTCGGGGCCTCCCACATGGGAGACACAAACCCCTAGCAACACAGTAAGATAGAACTTGCAATCTTAAACTAACTAGGTCAGCAGCTTGCTAAAACAAACAAATCAGCATTCTACAGAGGATTTCAATATGATCTGGCATCTCACAACATAATATTTAAATGTACAGGATACAATCCAAAATTATTCCATACACAAAGTACCAGAAAAATGTGACCAATTCTCAAAAGAAAAGGTGATGAACAGATGCTAATTCTGTGATGACCCAGATGTTGGAATAAATAAACAAAGACTTTAAAGCAGTTATTATAACTATGTTCCATAAGGTACACAAAACCACTCTTGAAATAAATGGGAAGATAGATGTGTTCAGCAGAGAAAAAGAAAATAAAAGAGAAAGAATGGATTAAAAAGAACTGAACAGATATTCAGGGACCTATGTGACAACATCTACATACATAATATTTATGTCATTCCAGAAGAGGGAAAAAAGATTGGTGTACAAAAACATCTTAAAAAAATAATGACCAAAAACTTTCCAAATTTGGTGAAAGATATCAATTTACAGATTCAAGAAGATTGAGAAATACCAAACAGGATGAAAGGAAAAAAAACTGTCCAGACACATCATAATCAAAATGCTGAAAACCAAAGAAAAAATCTTGAAAGCAGCCACAGAAAAACATCATATTACGTATAAAAGAACAATGATTCAAATGACTGTAACTTTCTCATCTGAGAGTCAGGAGATCATGAATAACATCTTCAAAGTGCTAAAATGTCTAAAATGTGTGCTTAAAATTACATGATGTTTTTCAGAACTTCTGCTAGATTCATTAAAATCACAAAATTAATTAGCCTAAAATTTGCCAAGCCACTGTATTTAAAATCTGAAATACCACGAACCTGGATCTGGCAGCACCTACACAGTTTGGATGGTTGTCAGGAATAACGCCCTTTCCCATGGGGGTGGGCAAAAATGGCAATTTACATTGCTCCACCAACTTCCTGATTCCCTCCTCTGCATGGGCATAAGCAGCACCTATGAGAAATGCAAACGTAATGGGCAAGTCAGATAAGCTCCAGAACCTGACCCTTAAAATGTTTGTGTAAAACTGCTTTTAGAATGTGTCAAAGTCTCCTGTTTACACAGGGCTTCAACTCAAAACAAATGGCTGGTTTTTATCTTGGCTATCTTAACATGGTTAAAAAAGCAACAGTTCTAATTTCTCCTCCAATAATATTCTCAATTATTTTGAAGGATTTCTACCCCAAACAAAAGTTGCATCTTACATCTCTTGCTGGTCTCAGTTGCCTGTTCTATGCTTTGGTCCTACTGAGTTTCTATTCACAATTCCCTGACCACACTATCTTTACTGGTAGGTCCAGGTGGGTAAGGACTGCACTGATGGGGGAAGGCTCTCTCTAATATCACACATAGCTCCCCATCACCAGCTAACCTGGACTGCAGAGTCCCCTAGTCTAGGCATGAAAATTCTAACAATCGGCATACATTTCTAAAGCTCTGCAGATCTCCTCATAGCCTCTACAATTTTGTCATTGCAACAGGGCTCACCCAAGTGGGTCACATATCATTTGTTTTTATAGAGTGTGCCTGCAGAATAACCATATGCCCTATTTCAATGACACTGAAAACAACTCACTGTTTGAATATAAGGATGACTTCATTTCTAATTAGTCATCAAGGCCACTATATTTCTTTTTAGCTACTTAGTTTTATGCTCTTTTTCATGGCTAGTAAAATACAAGGGCTGTCCAGAAAGCATTCAGCCTTGTAATATGAAAAATGAGGCATTTATGGCTGGATTTTTTCCCAACAGCCCTCGTATAACTCCATATTCAGAACTTATAATTCTCTACTGAATCCCAGTAAATAGTATAGTGCACATTCAGACTCAATATATTCCCCTCACAAAACTATCTTACAATCTTTCCTCATGCATATAGGACGAAAGGTAGTTCCTTTTTCTCACCCAGAGAGTTTCCTTGTATTCTTCTTGCTCACATTTTTCTTCCTGGACTGCCTTTTTCTGTTTGTCCACTCAGTAAACTATCATACATTTTCCCAAAGTGTAGCCACAATGTATTCTCTCTTTTGGATAGTCTTTCCACGCCAACTACATGAGCAAATTGTTGCTGCTTGCCTTGAGATTTTACCTCACTTCTCTGTACATACCACGTAAGTATATACTGGGCTTATTTTGTTACCAGGTTTATCACACTATAGGTATACCTCACAAGTGTTTTCTATTCACCCTGCACTCCTCAAATAGTGGTTAAAGGAAGAATGAAAACTCATCCACTGAGTGCTTTGTATTTTGTTATTTAATTATAACAATACTGTTGAGGTCCTCAATACCTCTTTTTTACAAGTGAGGTATTTAAGACTTAAAGCAGTTGTTTGCCAAGATCAGAGTTCATACATCATGTAGCTGCACTCAACTCAGCAATGATGTCAATTTTTTTCTGCTGTCCATCATTTTCACTAAAACTATTTTTAGTTCCTATATAGTTCCTAAGTAGTTGACAATTGACTAACATGGTCATAAATGACTCAAAGCCCCCTCAGTTCTAAAACATATAATGGATACTATAATAAATTGCTGACAGGAGTATGAATTGATATAATACCTTGGGAGAAAGCAATTTGACAATATGCACCAAAAACTTTAAAATATGAATACTTTAACTTAATTAATTTTCTTTCTGAAAAAACTATCTTATACGAGGGCTGTTCAGAAAGTATCAAGCCATGTAACCATTCTCGTTATTTGACAATGGCTGGATTTTTTCTGGACAGCCCTCATATTCTAAATATGGAAAAAGCTTTAAGCACAAACATGTTTGTCATAGCTATTCTAAACAAACAGAAATTGGCAAAGATTTAAATATTTGTCAGTAAAATGTTAGTATATACATGAATAGACATACAAAATTATATTTAAGAAAAAAATTTAAGACTATGAAAAATGTTATAATGTGAAATGAATTAAGTTGAATATAAAACTGTCTATGTAGTATGATCACAATATATATTAAAATATACATGCAAAAAGGAACAAAAAAGTACTACATATTAAAAATGGTTGTCTTTGGATAAAGGGGTTTGTTTCTTCTTTGTGATATGGATTTTCCAAAATTTTTTAGAATCATCATATATTATTTTTATAATGAAACAAATGCATTTTAAGAAAGAAATGCAGGGAAAGCTGGGATGGCTCAGTGGGTTAAGCGCTTGCTTTGAAGCCCCAGGGACCGAGGATCGAATCCCGGTCCCAGCCCATACGGACCCACCTGCTGAACTGGGTTGTGCCCCCAGTTCAGTTCTTTCCGGGGCCTATGTGGGAGGCTCCCGGCCCAGTTCCTGCCCTGTGCAGCCCTGTGCCCACCTGTGGAGTGAAACTATATGGAAAACTAATGTCAACTATGGAGACTGCTCTGGGCCCTCCCCCTTCTCTCTGTCTCTCTCTGTTTCTCTCTGTCTGTCAAAAATCAATAAAATAAATCTTTAAAAAAAAAGAAAGAAATGCAATAGATGATCTTCCCTTAAAAGGACAATATCTCTAGGCATTATGGAATAATTCTATGATTTCAAAACTAATAATGCTAAATGGATGAAGAAAACTTAGTTCAATTTCAAACATTAGAACAAATGTTAATAATAAAGACAATTTCTAAACAGAATCAAGATCAAGAGTTCCATTCAGTGCTACCTTTGCCGATGATAAGAAGGGGGTGTCTGGCATTCCTAATAAGAGAGGCTGCCATATGCACAGCAGAGGTTTCTGCCATACTAACAGGCGGTGGCATGCAGCACTCCACGTACCTGGAAGCAAAGACTTTTGTTAATGAAAGGAGACCAACTTTCAAAAATTCTGTGAAAACATCAAATATCTAAAAAAGTAGAAAAAAAACAATACAAAAATTCCATAGACCCACCATAAAGATTTAACAATATCATTTTATGACATTTGCTTCATACATAATACACACAAAACACACATTAATTTTTTCCAGAACCACCTTAAATTACCGGAATCAACTTCAAAAACTTCCCCATGTCTCCTACATAACCATAATATACTTATCACTTATTATGTCTAGTAAATTAACAGTTATTCCCTATTATCATCTAATGGCCAGTTAAATGAGTAATTCACTGACAGGAAATTTGAATTAATGGCTTTGCATGGTGATAGTAGCTATTGCTGTAGTAATAGTAAAAAACATACTAATAGCTAGTATGTAATACCTACTATGTGCCATTTATTCTCAGTTAATTTTCAACAATGACGTTAGATATTAATTATTTCCATTTCACCAACGAGAAAAAAAAATTCAGAAAGTTGCCCAGGGTCTCTAGATGCTAAGTGGCAAAGAATGCATTTAACTAGGTCATTCAGTCTCCAAAATCCACGCTTTTAACTGCCTCACTATATTTCCACTCATTGGGTAAGTCAATATTGTAGTACCACAATATGCATTAGTAAAAGAAATATTAAAACTATCATAGTTTAATATTTCTGGACACCAAATCCTCAGTGTTTTATTCCATCTATTCTAATTAATAAATACCATACTGTATAAAACTTGGGCATATAATAAACAAAAACAAACACATTCAGATCTTTAAAAAATTTTAAAGAAGGCTTACAGAGTTAACTTACCTGAGGCTCATCTCTCCCGCCCAGCGCCCAATAATATTATTTTGAGTATCACATTCAGGTATTATGCAGAACAGATGACCTTTTTGTCTGACTCTCCCAAACAGTAACCACTGCTTGGTATACTGAGTATATAGAAATATCTACTTTCTGTTTGTATTTACTAGAGGATCAATTGGTCCACAACAGCAGAAAGGTACTAAGTGGTACTCAGGGTGATGAATTTACACAAGTACCCACTCTTATTAGGAGTGCCTTAGATACCAGTGAAAAATGTTTCTTGTACTTATTGTTCACTCAGTGTTTATTTAAGGAATAAGAGGACCTGGCAAATTATAATAACATCTAATGTTGGAATATTTTTAAATCACAGAAATAAACTAAACTTTTTTTTTTTTTTTAAGATTTCTTTTATTGATTTTTGACAGAGAGAAACAGAGACAGAGAGAGACAGAGAGAAGGGGGAGGGCCCAGAGCAGTCTCCATAGTTGATGTTAGTTTTCCATATAGTTTCACTCCACAGGTGGGCACAGGGCTGCGCAGGGCAGGAACTGGGCTGGGAACCTCCCACATAGGTCCCGGCAAGAACTGAACTGGGGGTACACCCCAGGTCAGCATGTGGGTCCACATGCTGGACCCAAGGATTCAATCCTTGGTCCTCGGGGCTTCAAAGCGAGCACTTTACCCGCTGAGCCATCCCAGCTTTCCCATAAACTAAACCTTTTAATGCTAAGTTCTAATAATTTTTCAACAGTCACCTTATCTCTTGGTTTACACTATGAAGACTCTAACCATACTACATTAATTAGAATGTATTATTTCACAGGTACAGGAAGAGCAATTTCAAATGAGCAGTTTGTAAAGCTCCAAATATTTGACTTAGTAGGTAAGCCCCAAAACAATTACAAAATAATACCATTTTAATTAAGAGAAGCCCTGTGGCTAGGATCTAGTTCAATTATCAAATTATCAAAAGTTAAGACAAATGAAGATTAACTTATAAAATACTAGATAAGTTCTTTTTAAAAGGTAAGTATTAGGGATGCTGGGATGACTCAGTGAGTCGAGCACTCATCTTGCAATCCTGGGGTCCGAGAATCGAGTCCTGGCCCTGACCCATAAGAACCCATATGCTGAACTGGGGTGTGCTTCCCACGCGGGAGGACTCAGTTCAGCTCCCACAGCCCACCTGTGTGGAATGAAACTGTTGAAAACTAATGACATACAACTATGGAGACTGCTCTGGTTACTCCCCTTTCTCTCTGTCAAAAAAAATAAAATAATTCTTAAAACAAAAGAAAAAAGATAAGCATTGTTATAACAGAATTAAGAAAGAACTCTAGTGTAACTATTACTCACTTTATAGAATTCACATCCACCTGGAGGGTCACAAAATCTGCAGGTATGTCAACATAGCAAGCACCTGGACGACCATAAATACTGCTTCTTACTGCCTAAGTTTATTACAAATAGAAGGAAATGTTTTAGAAATCTCAATTCTTATTATCACAGTCCACTCAAAGGTAACTTAAAATTATAAAATGAACAATATTTTAATTTGTCTGGACCTCAGTTGGAGAAATAAAGAACTTTAATTGAAACTGAAATACCCTCTATTGATTCTATATACAGTTAATAATGCAGGGGTTAGGTGTACAATGCAATAAAAAATCTGTGTATAACTTTTGACTTTCCCCAAACTTGCCTATTGTATTAACTAAGCTTACGAATAACATAGTTTATTGACATACATATTGCATGTGTATTATATACTGCATTCTTACAGTAAAGTAAGCTAGAGAAAGTAAAATGTTATGGAGAAAATCTTAAGGAAGAGGAAATACATTTATATTACTGTGCTAATTGAAAAAAATCCACATATAAATGGGCCTGCACAGTTCATGCCCATATTTTTCAAGAGTCAACAGTAATTTTAAAATATGTTTTGTTTAAAAGGAGAGAGATAAAGAAAACACTAATTTAGAGGTTTAAAACTCATGTTCTATTACACTTTAGTCTTAGAAATTATCCACCAGCCTCTGCCTGCCAAGGCTTTGTAATGTGTCAAATGGTTTCTATAACACATGGTTTTAAAACAGCTCAAATGTAACTTCATATATACTCATAAATGTTGACTCACTAAAATAATACGCTGTTTAATCAACTAAGAGATGGTATTATGTGCATTAGTACTAATTTTCAAAAATAGTATTTTGAAAAAGCACTCAGGGTTTCATGATCTCTTTCTTTTTACTTTTCCAAGTTTTTTTAAAACTTTTTTTAAAACTAAAGTACAAAAGAAACTTTTTTTCAAAAGTAAAATTTATTTTATACTTATATTTTTTTATACATATATTTTATTTTATATTTATTTATTTTAATTTATTTTGGGGATGCTGGGATAGCTTAGCAGTTGAGCTCTTGCCTCGCAATCATGAGGTCTGAGGTTCAATTCCCAGCCCTGGCCTGTGCAAATCCCATATGCTGAACTACAGTGCAACTGGTAACCACTGGGATGGTGGCAAAGGTTCTCACCTGCCACGGGGAAGGCCCCAGGTTTGGTTCCACCCCATACAGCCCCACATCCACCTGTGTGGAATGAAACTATGTCACAGCTAATGATGTAAGTTACAACCGTGGAGACTGCTTTGGGCCCTCCCCCTTCTCTCTTTCTCTCAAACAATAAAATAAATCTTTAAAAAAAATTAATTTATTTATGTTTCTATAATTAAATGTAATGGCAGTGAACATTAAAATATAAACAGCTCTTTAACAACATAATTTTTTTAAAGATTCATTTTTATTGTTTTTGACAGAGAGAGAAAGAGATACAGAGACAGAGAGAAGAGGGAGGGCCCAGAGCAGTCACCATAGTTGCACATCATCAGTTTTTCCACATAGTTTTATTCCACAGGTGGGCGGGGCTACACAGGGCAGGAACTGGGCCGGGGTCTTCACCCCAGTGAGAACTGAACTGGGGGAACTCCCCAGTTCAGCATATGGGTCCACACGGGCCTGGGCCGGGATTCGATCCTCTGTCCCCGGGGCTACAAAGCGAGCGCTTAACCCACTGAGCCATCCCAGCTTCCCCAACAATATAATTTTTAACTGCCTGAATATATTCCAAATTGTTACTCATTCAATTGAGAATAAAAATAACACAGGTATGAGCTTCCCCAACAATATAATTTTTAACTGCCTGAATATATTCCAAATTGTTACTCATTCAATTGACAATAAAAATAACACAGGTATGAGCAACAGAGAAAAATCAGTTGCCTTGGAGGGCTTGCAATTAAATACTGTACCTTTTCAATAACAGTGGGAATAGCTTCTATGCTGCTTGGGCGGACAGAAAACTTGCTATATAATCTACAAGCTTCAACCTATATGCAAAAAGAAAACCACTTAAAATTCAGCTCACAGATCATATTCCTCTTCTGTAGGAAGGTAAAATGTTAAGTCATTACGGTACTTTCTAGTATGTTCAGAGGCAGGACGAAGAAAATGTAATACTTGCAATGTTTCTTAAAAGCATATACAAAACAATCAAATTTCTGCTTCAGCATGATTCAGGAAGCAAACTGAAACAAGACACCATTTTTATTTCTCAGATTGGCAAAAATGAAAAACTTAGATAATACCCAGCATCTACAACACAGGAAAACAGGTACTCTCATAAACTGCTGGTGAGAATATAAATGGGAGGGAGGTTGACCATGTCTTCTAAAAATTAAAATGAGCACATCCTGGGACCCAGAAATTCCACAGCCAGAAATATACAGCTTTATCTGTTACATCTTGTTACAATAATAATCTATTCTTACATTTATGCCAGCTTTCCTGCTACACATTTTAAAATGCTGGTATGCTATTAGGGTCATATGAATTCAGCCGTCTTCATTTTTCACTGTTGAATGTATTTTGAAGCATTATAAAGAAACTATTTCTCTTGATACTTTTTGGTACATAATCTATGAAAAAATTGGTAGTCTGTCCCATAGCAAAGCAGAATTTAGATTACTCTTCAACTTTCAGTTCACTCACAGTCATGTCATTTAGTTTTAAGTATTTCCACAAGAATATAGGTATTTGGATTTTAAAACAAATCAGTGATCTCTCTCTTCAAATTTTTAATTTCATCTCATAAACTTCTATTATTTTCCTTTTTAGGAAAAAATATTTGTAATGGACATTATTCTCTGATTTCTTTTTTTCATCTATGAAGTTATTATAGCAACTTTAGATTTCCTTTTAAATAACTTATCTGCTGTACTTATTTATCAAATACGTATTATCAGCATCTTTTAAATAACTTGTTATCCTCTACCATTAACTGAGTAAAATTTCAATCCCCTGTTAAGAGTATAAAAATCTAACTTTTTATTAACCTATACCAAGATCTAGTATTTTATATTAGTTTAAATCATATACTAGAAAATTCTGTTTCTATTTGCAAGTTCTCACAATGATTCCTGATCTACGAATATGCATAATGGTTTTTAACTTAGCTCAAAACTTGGTGCTGTAAATGTTCAAATATATTCATATTTTAAGTGTTACTCATTCTCTCTCACCTATTTGCTTTCTACAGCTATTCTTTTTTTTTTTTTTTATCTTTTCACATTTATAGAGAGAAATTATCTTTTTGTCTTCAGTACATATTTATTTCTATTTTACTTTTTGACAGATAGAGAGAGAGACAGAGACAGAGACAGTCAGAGAACCGAACTGTGGGAACTCCCCAGTTCAGCACGTGGGTCCTGCCTGGGCCGGAGCCGGGATTCGATCCTCGGTCC